>JAKCPI010019297.1:0-104528 GCA_023213315.1 Euborellia annulipes | reverse complement strand
TGTTAAAATAATCGGACAGGAATGTTTATAAAGGAAAAATATATTTCAGATAAACAAATATAACGAGTATAAACAATAATAATATAAAACACCATGCCAACACTCCCACTGAAATTGATTTCGGTTAACACTCCCACTGAAATTAATTTCAGAATTTTAATCCAACATGTTTGGAACAATACGAATGCTTCGGAGACGAAACAGGCTTCGTGAAAAAATCTGCTATCATATTTTTTGTATTTATGTAAATTAGTTCAATTTTCTTTTCATTAACCTTTTCGCGTATAAAATGATATTTCACATCTATATGTTTTGAGCGAGCATGATAAGTACTATTTGCTGCCAAAACAATAGCACTCTTATTATCGCAAAAAATTTTTATGCTTCCCGGAGCATTTGTTTGTAATTCTTTTTCTAAGCTTTTTATCCATATAGCTTCTTGTACTGCTGAAGTCATGGCCATATACTCCGCTTCTGTTGTGGACAATGCAACAGTTGGTTGCCTTTTACAATTCCATATAATCGGTCCACCATTTAATAGAAAAACATATCCTGTCATCGATCTTCTCTCATCTTCATCACTGGCCCAATCTGCATCACAATAGCCCATAACTTCTTGATTTTCTTTATTATTAAATTCTAATTTAGCATTGACCGTACCTTTAAGATAGCGTAAAATTCTTTTTACAGCCATCCAATGCTGCTTGCCTGGATTATTATTAAATCTGCTTACTAAACTTACTGCGAATGATATATCAGGTCGAGATACTTGAGAAATATATAGTAAACATCCCACAACCTGTTGATATGGAATTTGCAGCATTTCATTCTTTTCCTTTTCATCTTTAGGACACAAATTATTTGATAATTTATGACTTATATCCACTGGTGTTGATACACTATTGCAGTCTTCCATATTAAATTTGTTTAAAGTATTTTTAATATATAATTCTTGATCTATCCACAGCTTTCCTTCTTCTCTATTCCGTGTTATTTGCATACCTAAAATAAATCTGGCAGTTCCAATATCTTTCATTTTAAAATTATTCATTAAATCCAATTTGAGTTTTCTTTTCATTGTTTCATTATTCGAGAAAATAAGAAAATCATCCACATATATAGCAACTATCAATATTTGATCACCATTTATATTATAATAAACACAAGGATCTGTTTTAGATTGAGTCAATCCAAATTCTTTTAAATTTGTATCCAATTTTTGATTCCAGACACGACTTGCTTGTTTTAGCCCATAGAGAGATTTTTTTAATCGGCATACTTGAGTACTTCTATTAAATCCTTCTGGTTGTAGCATATATATTTCTTCATTAAGTTCTCCTTGAAGAAAAGCTGTAACTGCATCCATCTGTTCTATATCCAAATCAAATTTGACTGCCAGAGCCAATAAATATCTTAAAGAACTGTACCTCACTACTGGCGAAAACGTCTCTTCATAATCTATACCTTTTTGTTGAGAATAGCCTTTAATCACTAATCTAGCCTTATATCTCGTTATTTTGCCTTCAGAATCCTTTTTTATTTTATAAACCCATTTGCAATCCAAAGGATTTCTGTCTGGCGGTAAATCGACAAGTTCCCAAGTTTTATTCTCTAAAAGGGCTTGATACTCTTCTTCCATTGCTTTTTTCCAGAAAGCGGAATCCGATCTGCTTACAGCATCTTTATAAGTTGAGGGATCACTTAGTTCATTTGAATTCAAAGTACATTTATACGTAATATAATCTTCTCTGATAATAGGTTTTCTAATTCGTGTTGATCTTCTCAATGTTACGTTTTGTTGAGAGTCTTCATTTGGAAGTATTTCAATATTCTCCTCTTCTAGGTCCAATTCATTTTCATTAATTTCATTTACATTAGAAGTTTCATTGCTAATTGTTGTTATTTCTTGCCTGTCTTCACATAAATTTTCATTGACATTTAAATTTTCATCTCCCACTGAATTCTCATTTTGAAAATAAAAATATTGATAACTTGAAGTTTCTTCTTCTTTAGACTTATCTCCAATTTTTATAAATTCATTTTCTAGGAAAAATACATCTCGACTCTTAAAAATGTTTCTTTTCTCCGGCTGATATAATCGATAGGCTTTAGACTCTTCACAATACCCAACAAAAATGCACTCTTCAGATTTCGAATCAAATTTTCTTCTCTTTTCTTTTGGTATATGAACCATAGTCTTACACCCAAACACTCTTAAATATTTCAAATTTGGTTTTCGTCCTGTCCAAGCCTCTTCTGGAGTTTTTCCAATTAAACCTTTACAAGGTGTTCTATTTGTTAAATATGCAGATGTAGATACAGCTTCTGCCCAAAATTTAGTGCTTAAATTTGCACCAATCAACAAACAACGAGCCTTTTCGATTAATGTTCTATTCATCCGTTCGGCCTTACCATTTTGTTCTGGAGTATACGGTGCAGTAGTCTCATGTCGTATACCACATATCTGTAAAAAACTTAGGAATTCTTTATTACAGTATTCTTTCCCATTATCCGTACGCAAAGCTTTAATTTTCTTATTCATTTGATTTTCAACCAAATTTTTAAATATTTCAAAATAATGTTTAACTTCATTTTTATTTTTCAGAAAATAAACGAAAACCTTCTTTGAAAAATCATCTAAAAATACCAATATATATCGGGAACCTCCCAATGACTTAACTTCAATGGGCCCACAGATATCAGAGTGGATTAATTCCAATATTTGATGTGTAGAAGTTTTACTTTCCTCAAAAGGCAGTCTAGTTTGTTTACCTTTTAAACAAACAACACAGGGCTCATTAACGTTTTGATTAAAATATATTCCTTCCGCATAACCATTTTTTAATTGATTTAAACTAAAAGCATTTATATGCCCTAGTCGACGGTGCCATAGTTCACTATGATTTCTCGGATTAGCTATTAAACCAAAATTTTCATTGAACTTGATCCTATTATCCTTTCTACAATCCAATTTAAACATATTATTCACTAAAATTCCTGTTGCTATAACTCTTCTTTCTCTATTCAAAATTTTACATCCTTTAAAATAAAAATTCACCGTATATCCTCTACCAATTATCTGACTCACAGATAGAAGATTTGTACATAGACTAGGAATGTACAACACTTCCCTAATTTCAATTTTTTCAACATTTTGATTATTATAAATAGACATATATATATTTCCTTTACCCTCTACTTTTAATTTAAAATTATTCGCTGTCATTACTTCTGACTTGAAAGAAGAGTCTAAGCAATAAAATAATTCTCTTTGTCGGCACATATGAGCTGATGCACCAGAATCAATATACCAACAGTCTTCGTTAACTATTTCATTTATCGAGAAGTTAGTATATAACACTTCATTAGTTTTATTATTTTCCCCTGATTTTGCTTGATCATAAGTATTTCTTTTCCTACAATACTTCGCAATATGTCCATATGAATTGCATTCATAACATCTTGGACCTCTACCTTCATTATTAATATATTTACGATTATTTCTACCATAAAATGCCAAGGATTTATTTTTTGAAATATCATCTATTTTAACATCTTGAAGTAATTTTGTTTTAATGACATCACCCGTAATTTTTATCCCAGAACTTTCTATTCCCATTATCATAGGCCGGTATTCATCGGGTAGACCAGCAAGAAGAAGGGTTCCTATCCATTCTTCACTAACAGTAAGGCCTATCCCCGTTAACTTATGAGCAGTGGAGATGATTTTATTAACATACTCCTCTATGTTCTCGCTTTCTTCTAATTTTGTAGTAATTAATATTCTTAATAAACTAACTTTTCTAGTTAAACCACTATCTTCAAAAGCTATTCTTAATTTCTCCCAAACCTCCATTGCTGTTTTCGCCGACTGAACATGAATATAATTTATAGGTTCTATTAATAAAATTATTTTTGTCCTTGCCTTAGTTAATTTCTTTACATCGGTTTCCTTTCCAATCACACAATCCCATAGCTCCTCATGTTCCAGATAATTTCGAACAGCAAATTTCCACGAATCATAATTTTCTCTTCCTTTTAATTTATCGATTGAGGGAAGGGATGAAAACGAAGACATTTTATTTGTTATAATATTAATCTGGGCCCATAACCTGTTAAAATAATCGGACAGGAATGTTTATAAAGGAAAAATATATTTCAGATAAACAAATATAACGAGTATAAACAATAATAATATAAAACACCATGCCAACAATTATTAATAAAATCTTTTAATAACTTGTTTATTTAATAATTAGTTTTCCTATTTGAAACATAACATTCGACAAAATGATATTCAATATATCCCTATCCGCGAAGTAGAGGACCAGGTGTTCGGGAACCCCGACCTCGATCAGTTGTTTGTTATTAATATGTTTAGATCCAGGAAAGATACGAAAGGATAATATGAATATGAATTAAATTAATTACTTTTATTTTTTTTTTTTCAGCATCATCATGTCATCCGACGAAATGGCTAATGAAATCGCATCGAATAGAAACAAAGTCTCAACACTTCGGCCATCATCGAGCTTGTCGCTGGAGCACCATCTCAGCAAACACCTGACTCCCTCTCTGTCGCCAGGTTGGCCTAATTAATATTCAATTCTTTTTACTCCTTTAGAAGTTGTCAGATTCTCTTTCTCTTCCTCTTTTGATTAGGCTCCTCGCATATACCATTTTGAAGGAATAGTACTTTTTTAAAAATATTTTTGACTGTCCCAGTCGCTTTATTAAAAATAACATTTTCCCTTTCCATCTATTGTAAGAATATTTAACTATAGTTTAGTTTTAACTATAGTATAGTAAAGTTTTAAACCTCTGAAAAAAATATTTTGTGAACATTATTTTATCGAAATAATATTAGTAAAATTGAAGTGAAAAATAAGTAATAGAGCAAATTCTAATTATGTTGATTAGAGAACCCAAGTGGTTGTTCAACTATTAGAATGATAGAAATGAAGAGAGGATGTCAGCCAAAAGGAGAGCATCTATCGAATAAAAATCTCAATTCAGATAAATCCATCATCAGTTCTTCAAGAGATTATTGGCAATCTCAAGCTGTACACCATCGAGATGCAGAGAGAGTTGTTATACTGTATATAAAGATTCAAAATTATATAAAAATACAATATTTGCATAGACTTGGCCGTGTGAACTGATGAGCATATGAGATCTAATATTCAAATATTTCATTTTTATATAATTTTGTATATGTTTATATATAACAACTCTAACTACATCTCGGTGGTGTACACCTTGAGATTGCCAATAATCTTAAGAACTGATGATGGATTTATTTAAGTAAAACCGAAACGTTTTCTGAATTGAAATTTTTATTCCATAGAGGCTCTCCTTAATCCTTATAGTCGGATCATATCCTCAATTATGTACCTTAAATATAAAAATATTATAGTAGGATTTGGATTTTTATTTTATTGAATATTTTAATAGAAGTCATTAAAAAAAATTTTCATTTGAATATAATTAATTATTTTAAATCTTTGTTTCAGGACAACAGTTCTTAGACTCCTGCCGGGCATGTTCGGCTTGTTGCTCCTACATACAAAATTTGTATCCAGCGGAAATATTCCTCAGAGACTCGCAAGCTGTACTAAATGAGCTCACCCGATTCTCTACGCCTTTTTAAGATGCAGTTTCAAATAAAACAGGTATAATCAACACATACATAATGTTTCAACTTGAGCCTACGGTAGAAAGTTTAAATCTAAATAATCAACATTTTTAATTTTTCTCTTCAGTCAAATCAAAATACACGTAGATCACTTAACAATCTCTCTTTATCTCAAATGAATAAAAAAACCCTTTTGAAACTCAGTATTTTATAGAGTGAGTTCTCCTCTCTAGGGATGAAACGATACGAGTAAATACAAGTACTTACTCGATACTTTTCTTTCGATACCAAGTACTTTTGGAATCGATCGAGTACCAAGTAAGTATCGGTCAAAAATACTCGTATCGATACTTGGTCCACGTACGCAATGATTAGTTAGGTCAGAAGAACACTTACGTACATTTGTTCTTATTTACAATAGAAATAAGTGGAATGGTTTGTACCACTGTATTTTAATTTTTATTATAGGGGTGTTCAACAGGGAAAAATCTTGAAAAATTATTCTTTTTGGGTAGTACCTCTAAAACTGAATTTTTTTCTTAGTCATGTTTTTTTTTTTTTTTTTGAAGAACTTGATCTTTTATGGCTGTGGAGATTTAATCAAGATTCGCAAAGACTTTGCAGCCCGGAGATTAAATAAAAAATTTTTATTTAATTTTTATTTGCCGACGTTTCGGTCGCTAATCGCGACCTTTATCAGGACAAATATTGTCAATTATACACGATCTTAGGAATTTTAATATTCATTGCAATTAAATATACAATTTCTTTTTACTTTTATATGTACAAAAATATTATCATATACTTGCTACTAGGAGGTCTCCGATGATGAAGGTCGTGATTGGCGACCGAAACGTCAACAAATAGAAATTAAATAAAAGATTTTTTATTTAATCTCCTGGCTGAAAAGTTCCTGCGAATCTTGATAATCAGAATTTACCGCTGTTTTTGCTTATCTTTAATTGTACTAAAAATTTGACCGATCCGAGTAAGTATCGATACTTTTCAATCGATACCGAGTATGTACTCGATACTTTGCGACCGATACCACTATCGAGTAAAAGTATCGATACCTCAGTGGTATCGTTTCATCCCTACTCCTCTCATTTAAAAAGTTGAAAAATAATTTTCTTGACTTGAATTCTTATGTTAGAAAGCTTTTTTTGTTAATACTGTTCCAATCAACAAATAAAAAGTGTTGATAAGAGAAGTTGCTGTTCAACGATTAGAATGATAGACAGGAAGAGAGGATGTCAGCCAAAAGGAGAGCATCTATCGAATAAAAAACCTCCACTTAGAAGACGTTTCGGGTTTAATTATATAAATTCATCATCAGTTCTTAAAACCTGAAACGAGCATAAATAATAATTGTAATACAACAACATAAATTATTTCTTAAATTATAAAAAACGTCCTATCTTACATTATTGGCAATCTCAAGGTGCACACCAATGAGATGCAGATAGAGTTGTTATATATAAACATACAAAATTATATAAAAATATAAATTTGCACATAAGATGACGTTTGCTCATCAGTTAATACGGCCAGGTCTCAAATGTATATAAGAATTGTATCAAATACACTTATTAGAAGAAAAATACTGGGGGGAACCAACGAACTCTGAGTACATTGACCCATAATACATCTTAATAAACACCGAAATCTCACAAAAGCGTGCAATTGACCTTTTTGAAAACATATTATTTATTTAAAATGATAATTTTCTAAATTAATTTATAATATATTTTCAAATTACAAATAATGTTATAAACAATTTTTTTGTAAATTTAAATCTGGGCGTCTACATTATTTAAGATGGACAAATATCCATTACTAAGGCCAATGCAATCTGTCTGATAGTTTAATGCCCTATGTCCATATGTCTTTATAAAGCATTTTTCTGCTACCAGACGTTTATATGTGTTGTCCACCTTCATCAGAATGACGGCGCTGTCAAAGTCAAATCCACGCATAAATTCGATCGGATAAGAACTCAGAGCTGTCGATGACTTAATATTTTTTATACTCAATTCATGTTCCCTTTTTCGCAACGAAAACATGCGAGATGTTTGGCCCACATAAACCTTAGTGGGATTGGGGCAGCCAAGGCAACGAATTAAGTATATTACGTTATGTTGTTCATTGGGGGACTAAATCCTTATTATTATATAAAAAGGAAATACTGCTTCTGGATGACAAAGGCCTTAAGAACTGATGATGGATTTATATAATTAAACCCGAAACGTCTTCTAAATGGAGATTTTTATTCGATAGAGGCTCTCCTTTTGGCTGACATCCTCTCTTCCTGTCTATCATACCAACAAATACAAAATTTAAACTCAATCGAACAACTTATAGGGATCCCACAAACGCCTTGAATTTTGAACATAGTATACGCAACGATGGATTTCGTTTAAAAACATTTTGAACCCAATTTCCTAAAAGTTAATTCAAATAATTTGTGAAATACAGGGTACGGAAAAAGTTCACCGACTATTTTTGAACGTTTGTTAATCAAATCAAATTTTCTTAAATTTATTTATATCGTTTGATATTTCTTATCTCACTGCAATGAAATAACTAACATGTTATAATAAATACGTATCATGACATTTTAGGCATCTCTCATCGCATGACAGATCTCATTTCTCACACCATCAGGAACCATCCACGTGAACCGTTTATACCTAAAAGAAAAGGTTTTAATAAAATAATTTATTAGAATTCAGAAGGGTCAATGGGACGAAATAATTAATTTTTTTATTTTAACAAAGTTTTCCATTCATTTGTGTATTAATATTTCAAATATTTTCCCAAATTTTAAATTCAATTAAAAATTAAATTTATTACTCAGGATTCGCAGGGACTTTGCAGCCAGGAAATTAAATAAAAAAATCTTTTATTTAATTTTTATTTGCCGACGTTTCGGTCGCCAATCACGACCTTCATTTGAAGAAGAGACCTCCGAGCAGCAAGTAAATGGTAACATTTTGTACATATCAAAGTTAAAAAAGAAATTGTGTTTAATTGCAATGAATAATAAGATACCTAAGATCGTGTATAATTAACAATATTTGCCCTGATGAAGGTCGTGATTGGCGACCAAAACGTCGGCAAATAAAAATTAAATAAAAGATTTTTTTATTTAATTTCCTGGCTGCAAAGTCCCTGCGAATCCTGAGTAAATCTCCACAGCCAAAAAACATCAATTTATTAAATTTATTATTTTGTTTTCAGATTTAATATTTGCTGCTCTGCGAGTTCAACCCTTCATCTCCTCCAGCACTCTGCTATAGGTGAGTATTCTATTAATATTTCATAGGATTTGGGGGAAAAGGATTATAGCTAAGGAGGAGGATTAAATAATAGATAATATATAATTTTATTCATCTCTTTTTTTTAAATTACTTAATTTTTAAATTTATTTGCGCCTTTGTTTGCTTGACTATCGTCACATTTAAATATAGTGGTGAACTCTTTTCAGACATTTATCTTTTAATTGGGTTGGAGAATAACAACCCGCAGATTAATATCTCCACCTGAGGTCCATTATTTGGCAAATATTTTGATGCATATGACATGCATCATTCTCAGTGCCGCGAGGATGTAATAGGTGGGCTTGGTCCAAAAATTATTTAAATGCCTTAGGGGGCGTTATACATGTTTCTTTTGAGGTGCCTCCTTTAAGCTGATGACCGCGCCTCATGTTCTTACTCCCAAAGGCGAGAATCCCGACGGCCTGTGTGCCATTGGATGGCACATCCAAGAATTTTCGTAGACAGTTCACACGAGTCATTTTTGTTTCAAACAGGAGGAGATATTTATTTAATATTAATAAAATCTTTTAATAACTTGTTTATTTAATAATTATTTTTCCTATTTGAAACATAACATTCGACAAAATGATATTCAATATATCCCTGTCCGCGAAGTAGAGGACCAGATGTTCGAGAATCCCGACCTCGATCAGTTGTTTGTTATTAATATGTTTAGATCAGGAAAGATACGAAAGGATAATATGAATATGAATGAAATTAATTACTTTTATTTTTTTTTTCAGCATCATCATGTCATCCAACGAAATGGCTAATGAAATCGCATCGAATAGAAACAAAGTCTCAACACTTCGGCCTTCTCCCCACCATCGAGCTTGTCGCTGGGGCACCATCTCAGCAAACACCAGACTCCCTCTCTGTCGCCAGGTTGGCCTAATTAATATTCAATTCTTTTTTACTCCTTTAGAAGTTGTCAGATTCTCTTTTTCTCGCAAATTCTAATTATGTTGATTAGAGAAGTGGCTGTTCAACGATTAGAATGATAGACAGGAAGAGAGGATGTCAGCCAAAAGGAGAGCATCTATCGAAAAATAAAAATCTCATTCAGAAGATGTTTCGGCTTTACTTAAATAAATCCATCATCAGTTCTTTAGAGATTATTGGCAATCTCAAGGTGTACACCATTGAGATGCAGATAGAGTTGTTATATATAAACATATACAAAATTTTATAAAAATACAATATTTGCATAGACTTGGCCGTGTTGACTGATGTGCATATGACATTTGATATGCAAATATTTTATTTTTATATAATTTTGTATATAAGTTGAAGAGAAGTTGCTGTTGATGTTATGGAATGGAAAAGAGCAAGTACATGTACAGCAAATAAAGACAGCCTTTGGATGCCAAATGCCGAAAAGGAGAGATGTTTCGGACAAAATTTATTCGTCCATCCTCTGTCCTCGTTAGCTTATAAACTAATTAGCACATTTTTTTATAAAAAAATATACATGTGCACAAATTCGTGCCACAACAACAATGACAACTTTGTGCCTAATTAATTTATAAGCCAACGAGGACTGAGGATGGACGAATAAATTTTGTCCGAAACGTCTCCTTTTCGGCATTTGGCATCCAAAGGCTCTCTTTATTTGCTGCAGCTGTACTTGCTCTTTTCCATTCCATAGTTTTGTATATGTTTATATATAACAACTCTAACTGCATCTCGATGGTGTACACCTTGAGAGTGCCAATAATCTCTTAAGAACTGATGATGGATTTATTTAAGTAAAACCGAAACGTCTTCTGAATTGATATTTTTATTCCATAGAGGCTCTCCTTAATCCTTATAGTCGGATCATATCCTCAATTATGTACCTTAAATATAAAAATATTATAGTAGGATTTGCATTTTTATTTTATTGAAATATAATTAATTGTTTTAAATCATTGTTTCAGGACAACGGTGTCCTGCCGGACATGTTCGGCTTGTTGCTCCTATATACAAGATCTGTATCCAGCGGAAATATTCCTCAGAGACTCGCAAGCTGTACCAAATGAGCTCACACGATACTCTACGCCTTTTCAAGATGCAGTTTCAAATAAAACAGGTATATTCATCGTTTGTAATTTTTCTCCAGTCCAATCAAAATACACGTAGTATTACTTAACAATCTCTCTTTTTCTTATATGATTAGCTGGAAACGTTTCGGTGCATTTGAAGATGGTACATAATAAATGCACCGAAATCTTTCCAGCTGATTGGACCTCAATGTCTTGTTTGTTATATATATGAATAGGAGAATTGAATCCCCCCTTCTCATTGTATTTCAATAATTTTAATTATTCTCACACATTTTAATGGTAAATTTATTCTTTACATCTTCATTTCTATATATATATATGGCTCCGGAGCTGTTCTATTGCACTAGAATACATCAACTAACCTTTTCATTTGCCATCTATGTCGCCACATCAGTGGACCGGCTAGCTCGAAGGGGTGTGTGGAGGCCAGTTATTTATTTATTTTATTTATATATATATATACACTGCTCCACAAAAAAAGTGGCGCACTTTGTTTCTTCTTAAGAAGACCTATTCTAATCCATTAATAGTTTAATGATACTGTAATTTATTAAATATTTTATACATTTCTAAGTAAATTTAACACAAATCTATATTATTTTACATATATTTATATAATGGACAAAAGTGCCTTAAATTTAAAATAAATACAATTTAAATCAAACAAAGACAAAAATGCGGAATAAATTTTATATTAACGCAAATTTTAAAAATTTTCCATTTCAGTTTTTCTCCGTGGGGGGGTCCAATCCCCCCCCCCCCCCCAAATGACGCCACTGATTGGAAATTCTTCTAAAAACCAAATTATTAACGGAATTATGTTGATTTGTCCCACAAATTGAAAATCGACATTTTTGTTTTTGTTTTATTTAAATTGTAATTATTTATTAAAATGATTTGAATTTGTGTTAAATTTACTTAGAAATGTATTGGGATCTATGGGAGAGGCGTGGCTTCACCTGGTGGCAAAAAATGAACTAGCCATTGTAGGATTGAATGGCTGAGCTGATACGCAAGTACTCGTGTTTTATGAGACAAAAAGTTTAATTAAAAATAAAAAATGGGTGTGACGGTACAGGAAATTTGTAGGTTTTCTTCTGCCACACTTACTAATAGAAATTTTATTTGTGGAGACAATATTATTGATCCTGGTGATGTTTTAAAGTGAGTAATAGTAATGACAGTTTCAATGACTGACCAAATTCTTGCTTTCTGTTTACAAACAACAAGTTTACGAGAAGAATTTCATGCAGTGGCGTCATTGGGGGGAGGGGGAGGCATTTGCCCCCCCCCCCCCAAAGGCTCTGATTTTTATAAAATTTTATATTATTCAAAATAAAATGCTCCAAAATACATCTAGGAGTATACAAACTGTACAAATTTTATAATAATAATAACAAAAAATGTGTTTGGAGTGCACCACATAAATCAGCTCTTAAAAAAATACGATATGAGACGCCTTTGCTCGAGCACAATTGTTTTAGAGAAAAACAAGAAAAAGATAGAGGCAAAAATTAAAAAGAAGGTTTCTAAATCTGATAGATTGATTCTTCTACAATAAAATTATTTATAATTTTCACTATACTGTCTTTTTTTTGGAAAATAATGAAATCGAACTGTTTCATGCTTAGATGCATGACTTTTACACCCATAAACATAGAGTAGATACACTTTGCTGCTTTTATTTTTATAAGGAGAAAATTTCATATTTGTGAATATATTAGTGTATGTATGTATTATTTATTAATCTAACAATAATGTTTACTCGTGGGTTATAACTTTTTTTTTAAATAATACAATTATATCAGATGTTTAAATGTTCTTGTCCCTTATATCACGTTAAACGTATGAAGGTTTATCCTACAATCGCTAGTTCGAATTTAAGCCACCAGGTAGAGTATTGAAATGCTAAAGATCCCAATACAATATTTCATATTAAATGTTTTATAAATTACAGATAGATTAGAGTAGGTCTTCTTAAAGAAGAAACAAAGTGCGCCATTTATTTTGCTGTGCAGTGTATATAAAATTTAAACCTAAGGGTTGAATTCATTTTACTATTATTAAAGGTTAAATTATTAAAACTATTAAAATGTGTGAGGATAATTAGAATTTCAATTTATAAAATAAGTTCATTCATAAGAGTTTGCAAATAAAAAGAGTTAGTGAAATTTTTTTAGAAATATATATTTGAAAAATAACTTTTTTAATTGCAAATGTTAAAAAGCTCATTCTTAATTAGGAAAATATAAACAACTCTTATAAGGTTTAAAATATTAATAATATAAAAATTATATAAATTTCTCTTTCTACTTTTTCAGGTTCAAAAGGCATAATAATAACCCAATGGCCGTGAATGAAGATGAAATAGAGGATCATTTGCTGAAGACATCTTAAGGAGTTGCCAAAAAGGGATCAGCACTTTATTTTATGAAAACATCTAATTTTGTAAGTTTTTAATTTTTAATCTAAAAACTCTGATCGTTATAAATGTTTTCTTAATTCAGGGTGGGTCTAGGAATTCAGGAATTTATTTTACTTTAATTAAGAATTCAATTATTTTCTTAGGATTTTTTTGTATTTTGATCGCTCTCAGCAATCCTTGGATCCACTCTTGAGTTGTCATTTATTTTCTCTTTATCTTGGAGCATGGGGCTTTCTCAAATAAATTAATTATAAAAATTTAAATCTTATTCAAAATTTATAACGAGATCAATTTTTGAAGATTTTATTAGATTTACTTTCATTATAATTTATTAAATTTACCTTCTTAGACTCAAAAGACAAAATTTTAAAAATTTTTTTTTTAAGGGGTTTTTTGTCTCTATTTATTTCTGATGTAGAAAGTGGATGTGATATTTGAATAAAGGGTTGAAGAAGAAAGCAGTCAAGAGGGAGCCTCTATTAAACTCCTTTTACGCAAAACGTTTCGGCCGATTTAATCATGGCATCTTCAGTTGCATTGGCTAAACAAGAAATTATTTACGTTAACGTTATTTATTTAAATAAATCAAAAAAAAATTTTATAAAAAATATTTAACATGACTTGGTTTTTTAGCAAATAGAGTTGTCAACAGTCTGTTCATAAGCTTATTAATTTTAGAATAGCCTATATATATAAATAACAAAGTAAATAATTGTATGATGCGAGTTAATAAAATGTCTTAAAATTTTTCTTTTTTATACAAAGGAAAAATTTTATTAACTTGACATTTTGAAATTCTCTTCGTTCATTTTTTTTTTTTATAAAAACATTCACACCTTTTTCTCATTCACACTCGGATCCACACACACATTCACACAGTCTTTTCGGCAACTTAGGCCATTTAAGACTTTTAACGATATTCGTATATGTTTTAATAAATCTATTGGGGGTCCAGGCATTTCTATTTAAGCCATTTGGTATCCTAATGCCTTAAATAAAATTATCGGACTGCCTGGGGTCCAAACCTGCGACGTTCGGTATAGAAGGTAGGCACGCTACCAACTACTCCAAGCCCCGTGGGCCTCTTCGTTAATACTCGCTTCTTATACAATTATTTACATTGTTATATATTATGAATCAAGGGGGGATACAAGGGGGGGGGGGTAAAGGGGGTAATTACCCCCCTGAGATTTGGAAAAAATACTTTTTTTCGAAAAAAAAAAATGTATTTTTAATGTAAAATGTTAAAAATTAATACTTAAAAATTTGATTTGTATTTATATTCTGGCAAACAAGTACAGAATGCGCCTTAAAATTACCGAAATTAAGAAAAAAATGTGTGCTGTGCGGCCAGTCACTCCAGATTACCCCCCCCCCCCGAGAAACCTCTGGATCCGCCACTGTTATGAATAGACTGTTGACAACTCTATTTGCTAAAAAAACTGTAAGTCTTAAGGCCCAAACATATAGAGCGCGTTTTAACGCGTCATTTGGCGTTTTTTCAACGCCGCGTTACGACGATACGGTTGTATAAAGAAAGATTGTATCATCCCCTCCACACACGCGGCGTCAACGCTCTCCAAGGCAGCGTCAGCTTTTCGAGTTGAATTGAATACAAATTTTCAACTCTAACGCGCGTTGAGGCTAAATTTCTCTTCCCAAGATGAATGATGAAATTGAAAAACTAATTGACCTAGTACGAAAGTACATTTATTTATATGATTCATATGGCGAAGAAGACGGAGATATGAATTTTCAAGAACAGCGCAGCTCCCGACAGACGGTGGTATTCACTAAGTTGATGTCTTTTTTTATTAATTGGGTGCACCCAATACCGTCTATTATTTTTACAAACAGAGCTTCCTCTTCGTCAGAGCTACTCATGCTTTGAATTAATCGAACTGACTGCAGAAACATATACACAATACCGGACCGCCCGCCCGCTGCCTGTGTGGCATAGCAAAAACGCCTAACGCCACGTAGAGCACGCGTTATAACACGTTCTCTGTGTTGGGCCTTTAATAATGTTAAATATTTTTTATAAAAATTCTTTTAAATTTATTTAGCTAAATAACGTCAATGTAAATAATTTCTTGTTTAGCCAATGCAACTGAAGATGCCATGATTAAATCGGCCGAAACGTTTTGTGTAAAAGGAATTTAATTTATTAATAATATAGGCTCCCTTCTTCTTCAACCCTTTATTCTATTCAATTTTACTTGGATTAGCAGCCAATCCAATTCAAATAAATTTTTGTTGCATGAGACGGGATGCGAACCTAGCTTTAGCCCTAACCCAGGATTTTTAATTAGTTAATTCTCTTTTTTTAATAGAATTTATATTATATCAAAGTTAAACTTATTGGTATTATATTATTAAAAGCATTTGTGTCTATTAATTTTTCAAGGATTATTTTTTAGGCCAAAACAAAAAAAAAAAAAATTTAAAGATGATTGTAGGACTACGTTAAATTTATTTTCAGTATATATTAATAATAATAAAATAATTAACTTACCTTGAGAAGGCCTCATGTGGAAATTAAACGATCTAAATACCTATTTAAAAAAAAAAAAACTCAATCTAAATATTTAAATTATTTTATAATTTATACTCTTATTCTGTAATACTATTGTAAAGAAAAATAAAATAAAATAAAATTTTTTATTTGGTCAGATACAAGGGTAGGGAATGTTGTCACTTGGAGTTTATTTGCTTTGATTTCGATTCTCACGAGCTACTGTATTGTTTTCTTTTTTATCTTTGTATTATATTTGTATGGTTTTTTTAATGCCTTTATGAATTTACTATAGTGTATTTTTAATGTTAAGATTGTATTCGCAATATTTTTGTATGCTAAAAAAAAACTCAAAAAAAAAAAACAACCCTCAAATCCTAGCAATAATCTATGAAACATGATAATAAATATTATTTTCTTTTTGAAGGTATTTCATCAAGCTGAAAACGTGAGGAGGAAATCAACTGAGAAAGAAAAAGAAGCATAAAGGACAGGTAACATTCGAATATTATTAGTGGACTATTTGTTTCTTATTAAAGGGAGGATATTAATTGAAATGCAAATTTTTTATCAGTTTATTTTAATTAATATTAATATCCCTCTGTTAAATATTCTTTAATAAAAAAAATAAAATAGTCCACTAATAATGGTAATATACTAATCTCATAGAACAAATATTTCGAAAGAAACAGAATAATATAGTAAATATTTAAATTAGTTCTAATTAATATTCTCATATTAAAATAATATAATATAATAATAGGATAATGGAATGGAATATTATATACTAGGGATAGGTAATAGAAAATAAATGTTATGTTATCTTGAATATAATAATCTTTATTAATATACTAATCATAATATTGATAGAAGTCATGTATGAGAGCTAGACGATGTGATCAGTTTGCTGTCCACCTCCATCCCCGACCACCAACCCAAGCGCGCAATGACTTATATAGCCTCCAGTCCCCACTCCTTGGCCCCTGGCGCATGCGCAGAGAGCTGAAGTCGACATGAGGCGACGGCGGCGGCCGCCCGCTTGCCCCCTGCATGTAGGCATCCATGCAGCAAGGCAAGCAAGGCGGTCGCCGGCTCTCTGCGCGCCAGGGGCGCTAAAGAGAATATATTTAATTATAAAATTATAAATAAATATATTTGTCTTTAGCATTTATTCTGGTTTAGGATGTCTTGGATGAACCAAGACATTGAGACTTGGATGTTCTTTGTCGGTCAAGCCCCCCACCACGACAAGGTGACATCCTCGGGGGGAATTATTAATAAATAATAAATAATAATAAATTGAAATGACTATTCTTTTATGAATAATCATTTAAAAATAAAATAGTATTTATAAATTTATATTATAAAAATTCTTTAAACGAAGCATTACTTGCTCCATTAAAATAATTTTAATAAACAGAAATACAAAATATAATATAAAAAATACTTACATGGCATTTTTATTTTTCCCCAGATGGAGATTTTCATAGTCTTCTGAATCAGAGACAGGACACATCTTCAAGCATCAAATTAATTAACTCTGTGAGGGCATGTGATGCCCTTGAATGTATGGTGTGATGTCCTGCGTCTCGCTCTTGTTATCCTTGTCTGAAACAAACAAATCAAATTTTTATATTAATAATTATTCAATTTAATATACTGTATATGTATGGACTATTCTAATTCATTTATATATTTCTATTTTAAGTAATCAATAAACTTTAGTAAAAATATAAACCAATAATTTTACTTATAAATATGTTTCACATAAAACCTACACCACTTTCCCTTCACACTATCAATAATTTTTTAATTGCTAATTAACTAACCTATTACCAAATTCTCACTATAATTATTTTAAAATAATAATCAAATCAAGCCACAACCCTGAATTCTTTATAAAAATTTGAAGTGAAACAAAAAGAAAATTTGTCTTGACAAAACCGAGTAAAAACAATTTTTTTATTTGATTGCCTTTTTATAAAGATTAATTTTTATAAAATTTTAAAACAAATGAAATAAAAATTATGTAGTTTTCAAGAGATAGACTATTTTTAAATCTAAAATTTTCGTCGAGTCAACATCCAACGAGACTTAACCCGAGAAAACTTAATATATATATATATATATATATATATATATTGCAAGGCTGAATTTTTTGATAAAACTCATCAAGTGGTTAGTAATTTTAATTTATAATGAAGTAATTATATAAAATTAAACGTTTCAATAATTGGAATTAATCTTTGTGTATTTATTTTTTATTCGCCAGCAAATGAGAGTAAATTAAAATCAATAAGAAATTTGTTTCTGAAAGTTAAATTAATTTTTCTACCATGTATATATATATAATATATAATTTATTAGGAGTTTATTCAAAGCTAATCAAAAATTTCTACTAAATAAAAGAAAATAGGAAAAATCTTTAGCAGCAGATAAACAAAGAAATTGAATAAAAATAAATATCATTCTCACAATGTGTTCATTTATCAGTAGACTGAATGTCACTTGTTCAGAAATGTCCAAATTCATATCATAATCAATATATCTTAATGATTACAAATAATCGAGGAAATTATTACAAATTTCCATGAGCATGATTTTGAACATTTATGTTCACCTTACACTCAGTTTCCTGATGATACACAATCATTTTTTAGTCTGTTGCAATATTCCTCCTTTCTTCTTAGATTCTATTAAATATAAAATTTAAATAAACTCACCAGTTAATTGCGAGGTAAGGAACCAAACTTCCTTGTTGGCTGGATGGATGCAGACAAATAAAAATTGAGATGATATCCTGAAAATAAAGAAAAATAATTATTATATGTTTGTTTGTTTTGATTCAAAACTTTCATTAAAATTTATTAAATAAATGATAATAATATTATATCTAGGTTAAAATAAGAAATAGGAAAAGAAAAGAAAGAAGTAGAAAATAGGTAAAAATACTTAAGGGGGACAACACTGTATCGTTTACCCTATATTGCAACACAAAAAGCTAAAATGAATGAATCAATCAATCATTAACATCTCATCAAATATAATATCGTTGGTCCAGTACAAGACAGGTCTTACTCAAAAAATGCAATTTTGAGTTTTTTGCTCAAATTATCTTCAAATTGCCTCTACTATCGTTTGTGCAAGTCCGTTTCTTAAACAACTTAGTGGAACATCCCTAGATTGAGCACGGGTAAGTGAGCCATCTTCCATTTGTGGAGCTTTGTTAGTAAGGGAGAAAGAATTTTAAAATAAATTTTCATCTATAAAAGAAAACGCATAGTGATGTTAAAACGATTCATAAAGGTAATATCTCTATATATAATGGAGATATTATCAATCTAAAAAGTCAAGTGCAGTAAAAGCTTCTAAAAAAACTAACTAAATTAAATTTTAAATCTAATTTATAATATAAAATTTATTTAAAAAAAAAAAAGTGCAAATTGTATTCTATTTGCAAAATATATTGATGGTAAAATTTTGAAAAAGTAAAATAGTTAAAATAAACAATATTTAATACAAATAGAGATATTACCATTATCCTAACACTGCATATTTTCTAATAATGATCCCACTGATTTACTTTACATAGGAATTATGAAATTGAAGAAAGATTAGTGAGCACTAGTGTCTAGTAGAAAAAGAATTTTAAGATGCATTACCAGCAGGGCTGTATTTCTAAAAAGGCAGGGGCAACAAATTCAGGGGTGGCAGAATGGCAATTTGTTCAAAATTTAAAATGAAGTATTTCAGAGGTTAATAATATTTACCGTACGAATTTAAAAATACATATATTGTTTAAAAGATTGTATAAAACAAATGTATTAAGCAAATATGAACTGTAGAGGGGGCGGCAAATGGATTTAAATTAAATTATATGGGTAGCTTATAGGCGACATACTCATAAACCCGGCCCTGATTACCCGAAAGTTGTTGAGCAATTAAGTTTGTTAAAATACTTACTTTCAATGATGATCTCCATTCTGCTGATTGGTGCAACGTCTGCTTCCTCGGTGAATTACAATAACATCTCGACTGGATTTGATTGTTCCTAAAATATAAAAAAAGATTATTAATACACTTTGAAAAATATTTATTTAAAAAAAAAAATATTTTTTCCTTATTTAAATGTACCAAAATGATCTATTTTTTTAAGAAACTTTAACTAAATTTAGTTTTGAATAATCTTATAAACTTAAACAATAAGTTAAAATTTTTATTTTTAGCAAGTCACAAATTATACACTGTAGACCTATATATATATATATTGGTAGGAGTTGAGTTTTGTTTAGTCAAAGGAAAATATAAATAAATAATCACTAAATTTCTCTACCAATAAACATAAAAGTGATCCCGATTTTCATATAGTGTATAATTTGTTTAAAAAAATTTTACCTTCTTAAGACCTGATTAATGGTTCATACAAACTTCAAATTCTCCTGAAGATTTCAGAACTTGTTGGAATTCAAATTTCTAATCAGCCGAGCCGGTATTCAGTTTATTCTAAAAATGACAATACATAAACCTTTAATGAATAAAAACAGAAAAGTTTTATTTTTTAAATTCATTGTTTTAATCATTCAAAAGAATAGGATATAAATAATCTAATTAAACTCAAATGTTTAAATTTTTAGCTCAGTGGTTCCCAACCTTTTGCGGCCCATCGCCCTCTTTCTGGAGGTTGACTAAGACCTATCGCCCCTAGAGACCGAAACGTTGAAATTTTTTTAGTTAAATTATATTATTAATAGCTAACTAAAATAAAACACAATTAATTTTAAAAAATACTGACCCTAGGAGTAGTATGCAAGATTTTTATTATTTATCTCTACCCAAACTTTTAAAATTATTATGAAGAAAATAACAAAAATGGATATTTTTACGGTCAAACTTTATTTAATGAAATCAAAATTGACGTTTCGATTCTAAATTGAAATTATCTTCAGACTATTTTATTTTTATGACAATTTTTTGTCCCGTTCTATTCTTCCATCCTCTAAATAAGAGATTTTTCTTTGATTTTTGTTCTCTTAAATTTTAGTTTTTTTTTTTTTTAAACATATTTTATTTATTTTTTTTAAAAAATTTTTATTAAAAACAAAAGAAGAAAAGAAAAATTTTTTTTAATATAAAATAAAAAAAATTATTTTTGTTTTTTTTTTGGGATTTTTTTTATCATTTTTTAATTTTAGTAAACTTTTTTAATACTCATCGCCCCCCCCCATTTTCCCCCCCCCTGATAATCCAAATCGCCCCCAGGTTGGAAACCAATGTTTTAGCTCAACATAAACTAATAGAAATATTTGCAGAATTCTAATTAATAAACCTGAGTTGATATACCGGGTGGCCCATTAATGCGGACCATAATCGGTAAATTGTGGCTATATCGTTGTACTTATTTAAAGTTTGGCCCTGTAGTAAAGTGTAGGGCTTTTAAGGCTACAATTTTAAAATATTTGCCCAATGATCGCTAATCGTATGGAACGCCCTGTATATTATTGCATATTTGGTTTGCCCGGTCAATTTTAGTGGGACATTATTAAGAATACTTGGTACTAAAGGCAAGCCGTTTAGGCATTTTGTGAAAAACCAGTTGTTCAATTACAACAAAACAAACACAAAAAGCGATAACTTGATTTTTTCCTGAATGGTTGATGATGAGCAAATATTTTAAAATTGTAGCCTTAAAAGGCCTACTTCACTTTACTGCAGGGCCAAACTTTAAATAAGTGCAACGATATAGCCACAATTTACCGATCCCAAACTAATGGGCCACCCGGTATATACATATATATATAAAACTCAAGCTCGTCCACCATATATAGAGTATATTTAAGTGTGCCAGAGTGTATTTGAAAGGATAAAATTATATTTATATATAAAAAAAATGAAGAGTATTAATGACAATTATACTTACTTATTTAAATATAGAGAGGAATTAGATCATTTCTGATATATTGATTTGAAGGCACTCCAATAAATCCACCTTGCCATTATCCCGAGAGCGTATCTTTTTTTTTTTTATTTAAGGCATCTAAGACCATTTAGACCCCATCTCCATCCAATGATTTGTAGTCAAATCAAATGAAATAAATTTTTCTCGCTTGGGACGGGAAGCGAACCCCGGCGCGAGAAGCTAGTGTCTTCTCACTGAGCCACGGGTCAAGGGCCCGAGAACGTATCTGAAACATAAATGATACAAAAAATTATTTAAAATATTTAAATGAATAAAAAAGTTTATAACCCGAAACTTTTAAGACACTACAATTTCTAATAATAGAATTTAATATATTATCAAGAAAAAAATAGTATGAGAGAATATTTTTTTGAGAAATTTTTTTAAAATTTTCTTCGCACTTAATCGGTCCCCAAAAAGTGGCCTTAATACTTACCACAGAGTTTTGAAAATTTTTTTCTATGAACTAGAAGATATTTAAAAAAATGACGTTTGTTGAATCAAAATCGATAGACTGTGTCTTTGAGATATCGGCGTTTGAATATAGGGCAAAAATTATCCTTTTTGGGCATTCTAATGCTGTTTTCTCTGAACCAGGAGCCCTTTGAGGGCGGAAGATTGGCACACAATCTTACTTTTAAGATACTACAACATACTAAAATTTGGGTAAAATCTACGACCCCTCCCCACAAAAGTGGTCTAAAGGTAAAAATATTGTTCGTATATATATTATATATATAAATCGCTTACTGCAGAAAGGCAACTAGTCCAACAAATATGCATTTACAGTTTTTTGATGAAAATTGTTTTAAATAGGTCAACAACATCGTTTACCGCATAAAAGGCACTTGTCCAAATAGTACGGCAATGGCGACGCCTTCAGTTTTCTGTTTTTTCCTCTAATTATGTTTTTAAATGCTGCCTTTCTGCAGTAAGCGATTCATATATATATATATATATATATATATATATAATTACTCTATATATAAATACTGAACTGTTACTAAACTAAATAAGTAATTGAATAGAATTCTAATCTCTAAATATTATGAAAACTATTACCAAAGGGATGAGTTTAAATAAAAAAAAAATGAAGTTAAATAAAATATTTTTCAATACAACTCAAATTCCCTCCCTCTCACCTCTCAAATAATTAGATTAGACTTAACTTTAATATCAATATTAATAATTAATATAGTGGTAAGAAAAATGAAGGAAATTTTCCAAATAATCTAATAAAGAAATTAAAATTTCGTTTCATAAAATAATCAAGAGCCAATAAAAATAAGAAATAAAATTAAAGTAGAGTGAGGGACAATATTAAGTCCCACCCATGCCCCCGTGATTATTTCATTGTTTTTATAAAAGAAAATGACAATCTTTATTGGAAATTTTCTAGAATTGAACCATGAAAGTTTCCATTAAAAAATATATAATATTTTTTTTAAAAACAATGGAATAATCACAAGTAGAAAACGCATGGGTGGGACTTAATATTGTCCCTCACTGTACAAGTCAAATCTTGTCTGGTTCAAACTCTTGAACCATCTTGACATCAAAGACAGATATTAATTTCTTACTTCATAGTATACTAATTATTAATATGATTTGAAAAATAAAGAGGAAAAATAATAAACTCACCAAAAAGTAACGGGTGATGTGATGACTTTGAGTTGACCTGGGTTAATGACAAGATGTATCTTGGAGTACCTTCTGAAAATAAAAAGGAAAAAATATAATTATTAAATAATTTAGATTTACGAACGTAATGGAACCAGTTCCGTTAAATTGTTTGAACTAGAGTTGTTATTTGAATATATTAATTTTGATTATTAAAAATGTTTTAAAGAAAAAAATACCTATTTTCATATTTTAATGTCTGTATAACAATTTCCTAATCCTTACCTTATTTAGTGATAATAGATGTTTTCTTTGAAACTTTGGGTCTTAAAACAGCTGAAATCTCTTTTCTTATTTTTTTTATTTGAAGACTAGTTTATTCCATTTCCATTTCTTAATATAAAAATATGAAATTATATTATGTATATATATAATTATTTGTTCACTTTCAGAGCTGCAAGCTGCATGAAGTACTTTGGGAATCACATCTAAAATTAAAAATAAATCAATTATTTAATAAAAATTATCCACATAAATAAATATAAAATTATTTAAATTAATGAGTGATATAAATTCAATTAAAAATGAAAAGGCAAGTAGGGACTCACGGAATTTGACATATTGTGCCTGAATGTAGAATCTAAAAAATTCATTAAATAATAATTTTATAAACTCAGAATAAACGAAATAAGAAAAATACTTTTAAATAAAATAATATGAAATTCCTTAAAAATATAAATTCTATTCGGTTCAAAGTTGAAGCAAATTGCGAATGAATTAATAAAACGAATTGGCTAATTATTATTACATTTTGAAATTAAATAGAAAATGAATATGGAATGATTAATAATTGAATATTATAATTGAATTGAAGCAAATGAAATATAAAAATTTGACAAGGACTAAGGTTAACCTGTTAAGACATGAGTTTATAAAATTTGTAACGTCTTATTTAAATGAATTTATTGAATATAATATTCCTCTACCAAATAATAAATATTTAAATTAATTACTGACCTTTAAAAGTGAAAATAATTGAATTGAATATATAAAACTGATATAAAAAATTTGACGTTATATTTCCAAGGCAGAAAAATCAGAGAAGTCATAGATGAGATAAGAGAGACAAGGCATTTGATTTGCTTTTCAATGGCGTCAGAGATATAGCAATTCAGCTTCGAAGTTTATATTGGTTCTAGTGTGAAAAATTAAAAAAAATATATTCTAAATAAAAATAATTGCATATAATATTAATTAATATAATAAATAAATGTAAATATATATATTTTTTTTTAAATGTTAATTGAAAATTTTTCATACATGCCCAACTGCCCTCAAAATAATATATCTATCTTCATTCTTTAGTTTATTTTTAAGCTGACTTAACATTTTGAAATTTTTTTCTTGAATCTGAATATGAATGATAATTAGCAATGTTGAAATTTTTTCATTATTTTAATAAGAATATTAAGTAATTCTAAACATATTCAGAAGATTGTGTTTGAATATCCGCTGTCTTTCAAGAATTATAAATATTTTCACTATATGTAAAGTGATATTCAAAAAATGTACGTTTATTTTTATATTTTCAATATAACTTTAATATTAATTATATTTAATTTCACTTATATAGAATATAAATATAATATTTTATATATCTAAGTCCTGGTTAAACTTCAAAAAAAAATTGATATTGAAAAAATCATTTTTTTTTTTCATCATAAGTTGAATTCTAACTTTTCCCTTTATTTTATTTTTATTTTCTAATGATAAATTCACTTTTCTTTGAAATATTTTATATTTTCAGTTAATTGTATCATGTTAGCATTCATATATATATATATATATATAAATGAAAAAAGAAAGGATCTCACATCAGTTTAATTTCACTCATGTCACGTCCACAATTATCTGAAAAACGTCACTAAATGATTCGCAGGCTTTTAATAAAATATTTTTTTTAACTTCTAAAGACAACGTTTTGACAGAGATTCTTCATAAATACTGTACTTTATATATTTTTTTCTTTTTTTTCTAGAAAAATGACAAATCTTGCTAGTGATGAATCCTGGTCAACTTTAAAGACAATATCTACTTTTGATAATGGTTCCTCAGCTTCATTTAGTGATGATGAACAACTCACTTCAACTCATCAGCAAGTGGTGCAAAAAAATTTCCTTTCTACAAGTTTATTAGTCGAATCATTAGTACAAATTCTTTGTAAAATACTCGAAGAGGACTCTAAACAACAACGAAAATTATACGAAGTTATTTGTACTAAATTGCATGATATGAATCTATTAGAAAAAAGTCATAATTTTGAAGAATTTTCATATATTAGAACTGTCTATCAACGTGCTTTGTTTGACTTATTTACTGTAGCAAAATCATGTAATAATTCAAATAAAAAGTCATTAGGATGGCATTCAAAGGAATTAAAATTATTACAACCTGAAAAAGTAATGTTCTGGTCAAGATATAATAATGAATATGAAGAATTAGAATTCTTGGCAAAAGGTGGGTTTGGCAAAGTTTTTAAAGTGAAAAATAAACTAGATGGTGAAGATTATGCTATGAAAAAAATTTATATAAAATATCTTAATGTTAATAGTTTTATGAATAAACTTACCGAGGTTAAAATGTTAGCCAAACTCAATCATCCTAATATTGTCACCTATAAAGCTGCATGGCTCGAACGTTTTGATAAAAAAGAACATTTAGAATCAATTTCTTTGGACACTTCTTCATCTACTACTTCAGAAGAATCTTCTTTAACAAATAACGATTCATCATCTAATTCCGACTCGAATGTTTTTACAATCAAAGCAAAACAATCTAAAAATCATGAGTGCGCTATTCTTTATATTCAAATGCAATTATGTAAACAAACATTAAGAGATTGGATTGATTTGAGGAACACATCTGAAAAAACTATTAATTTTAATGTGAACAATATAATTTTCCAACAAATTTGCCGTGGCGTTAGATACATTCATTCACAAAATATTGTCCATCACGATTTGAAACCTTCAAATATATTTATTAATCATGATTTAACTCAAGTTCAAGTAGGCGATTTTGGTTTGGCCTGTATGCTTAATCATGATGAAAATTTTACAGTGCTACCTCATCGAGATTGTAGAGTAGGTACGAAACTTTATTCAGCACCTGAACAATTAGCTGGAAAATGTGATACTAAGTCTGATATTTATACACTTGGAATTATTTTATTTGAATTGAATCAAATATTCCAAACACAAATGGAACGAAGCAAATTGATTGATAGTTTAAAAAAATCAATGCAATTTCCTCCAGAATTAGCATCCAATTTAGAAATTTGTGATTTAATTAAATCAGTTATGAATTCCAATCCTTGTGAAAGACCCACAGCTCAAAAGCTTTTAGATAAATGCGAAATAAATAACGATTCTAAAAACAAAGACGAATTAATATTAAAATTGTATTCAGAACTATCAGAAAAAGATAGATTAATTGAATCCTTACAAGAAAAAATTAGACTTTTAGAATCCAAATTTTAAATGATGTATTAAACTTTTTTTTGATAAACTATTTTTTTGATAATAAAAATTATTTAATTTAAATGTAATAATTTATTTAAATACCTTGAAAATGTAATAGCTTGATGTGTTAGGCTAGATTTTATTTATATTTTAAAACATTACAATACAGATATTTCTAATTAAAATGTGTGTAATCACAAGTCTCTATAAAATAGGAAAATTAATGTTCAGAGTGATTGAGCAGCTAAATCTTCAGCGTCAATGCCCAATAAAGCTAAATCATCCATTCCATCTAATTCAGGCTTCAATTTCTCAGCATTTTCTTCCACTTCTTCTTCTTCTTCCTCAACAGCAGTTTCTTCCGGTGCAGATGCCTCTTTGTCATCTTGATCTGTTTCTTTTTCTTCAGCTTCATCTTCTCCTTTTTCTGGTGCAGGAGGAATAAAAGGATTTCCATATGCATCATACATTATTTGTCCATCTGAATAGCCTAAAATTATTTTTTTTATTTAAAATAAAATATAATAATAGATATCCTCTATACTCGTAACGGTCTCTTTTAGGTGATAATGGGAAAAAATAACGATTAATCGATTATTGGGTCCGGTCAGATGAAAAATAATCGATTATACCTATTTTTTTCTCTAGCGGAAAATTTTTTTTCCCTCCTGTGAAACCATTTTACGAAAGCCTAATTTTTTCCGCCTCTTTTTTAGAAAACGAAATTTTTTTCGCCCTGCGGAAAATTTTTTCCCTTCCGTGAAAATCTTTTGACTTTTTTTTTCTATAGATACGAGTCTCATCCGATCTTTTCAAACGCATTTCCTCCAAAAATAATATTTTCCTCCAATAATCGATTAATCGATAGTTATTTTTAATAATCGATTATTTTTTAAGAAAATAATAGATGAATAATCGATTATTTTGCGCAGCCCTAGTCTATATATATATACAAGTATATATATAAGGAGCATCCAAATCAACCCGCGGTTAGATTCGGCCCTATGTCATTTTCTAGTCAGCCAGCAGAAAGAGAAGAGAAATGCGCCAAATGGGTTAATTTTTAACAAAAATAAATTAAAAAAAGTCTGGTATGACTGGTCGCAGAATACACAACTTTCTCTTACTTTCGGTAATCAAAAGTTGAGTTCTGTGCTTACCACACCAGATATTTGGTGTCGACATATGTTTATTTTCCGCCGACATATTAGAATTCAAGATATACAATTTATAAACAGAGAAAAATATTTATATTTTGTTGCCATGGCAACCATTTCTCCTATCAAAGAGAGAAAGTGGTCTTCAAACAATTTTGAGAACAAAATGAGAATATACATTTTAAAGAGCATCTAAAAAATAATTGATTTTTGAATTTTAATCAAAATCGTTAGAGCGAATTTTGAGAAAATCGAAAAAGCTGAAAAAGTACATCAGTAAAGTACTAGTACTTTTTGGCCGATTTTGTTTAAAAGCTTATTTTCACGCTCCAGGGGGTGTATATAAAATTTCAGCCTCATAGCTCAATTCCTTCAAGCTTAAAATTGAACAGACACAGAGAGACCATGTTGCGAAAAACACTTTTTTGGACTCTGGGGACCTCAAAACGTGTATATCCATCAAAATTTCGACATTTTGAATTTTTGGCATAAATCCAATATTTTCTTCTCTATATATTACAGATATATGTAAGAGAAAGTAATATATTCTTCCCATAATTATATTACAAAAAAGATCAAATAATGTCTTATATTGAAGGGGTACCGTAGATTTTTTTACGAATAGGGGCAAAAGTAATTCATTTTGAATCCTCGTCCCTATTTGCTGTTACTTTTCTCAGAGCACCAGAGGCCTATTCTAAATTTCATACAAATAAAGGCTAAACATATTTAGCTTGGGCCCAACTGCGGCGGACCCTTTCCTTTCCTGACTTGGTCTAAATGGCATCAGATGCCAAAAAAAATTCAGGTCAAAAATCGCTAGAATAGGGACTTAAGGCTTAAAATGTGTATTTATTAGTATATCATGGGACCCTAATACGCCCAAATACGAAAAATGAAAGGAGTAGCAATTGCAGGAAAAACGCATTATATGCAAAATTCGAACCCAAGTAATAACTTTACTTATCACAGATGAAAAGTGGCTGTAGACTTCATAATGGATATAGAAGTAGCAGCTAAGGAAATTAAATAAAAAACCTTATATATATATATATTCCGTGGCTTCCAAACTTTGTTACCATGCCTCCCTTAAAAATATTTAATGGTATGACGCCCCCCTCTCCTCTCATTTTATAAAATAATACAAACACAAACATTTTTATTGCTAAAAAATTTTTTAAATCTAATTATTAACTAGTTGTTACTATTATATTATTTGATTTATAAATCTTCATCATTTAGAAAATTGCTCTTAATCGTCGACGTTTCGGTCGCTAATCACAAACAAGACGATTAATTGTTACATTACAGGATGTTGAGTATTATTTTTAAATGCCATTATCAATTATACAATATATAGACAATAATTTAACGAAATTTTATTAATTTATCGAAAAAATATATTACAGACCTGCTCGCTTGGGACTTCTTACTACATTCATTGAATCGGGTCACTCACTGTGATTACATATATAATTTCGTTAAATTATTGTCCATATCAGAGGTCCCCAAACTTTTTTGTCTCGTAGACCACTTGCCATGTTTTTCGGTTTTGGGTAGACTCCATGCTTAGTTAATATAGGATTTTTGAAAATTCATCAACTTCAAATTTATTTTGACTGATTTCTAACTGTATTGAGATATAGAAGAAAAAAACAATAAAGACAACACTACACATTCATTTATAAATTGCCTATATATGAAACAGAAATTTTTAGTGGGAGGGATGAACCTGGTTAGTATTGGTTTCAATTTCTTGAGATAAAAATAAAATAAATGAGATCGATTATCGTGGACCCTCGTTCACAACTCACTGAGCCCCAATTATTTTTTCGCTCACATGGACCCCTTGTAGTTAATCGTCGATCCCCGAGGGTTGATATAGACTACTTTGGGAATAGCTGGTCTATATTTATTCTATAATTGACAATGGTAATTAAAAATAATCCAGCGTTGCAACAATTAATCGTCCTGATGATTGATTAGCGACCGAAACGTCGACAATTAATTAATTAAATAAAGATTTTTTTATTTAATTTCCTTGGCTGATTCGTCTACTATATCCATTACCTATCACCATTTTAGAGTTGAATATTCTCAGATATTTTGATATAAAATAAATAGAAAAAACTTACCTGCTGGAATCATGACTCCATTTGGACCAATTTGCCAGTGTTGTTTATCATCGGGCATTTTCTGTCCAGGGAATAATATATTTAGAGCTTCTTGAAAATCTTGTGGCAATGGAATGTCTTTTTTCTCATCACCTGCCATGACTGGAGCTATATCTTGTGGAGGGGGAGGTGGTTCTAACGACATCATTGGCATCTGTTCCTCTTCCATTCCAGGATTCTCCAATAGAGAATTCTCTCTTTCGAGTACCTCTTCCTCCATTTGAGGATTACTCTCATATGCGATAGTGGGATCTTCATCTTCTGCAATTTCTTGGCCAGGTGCCTCGGGAGAGCCTGCTCCAGGTGCGCCATTAGAATCTTCATCAATTTCCATGTCCTGAACTTCGGTTTTAGCAGGTCCACTGACAGTAACGGCAGATCGAATTTCTCCCTCTAAAAGTTAAAATAATAATAAAAATAGAGAATTGTAATAACGAAATTTCTATCAGGTGTGCTGATTGTTTTACTGCAGAAGGGAAATTGTTGAGAAAAACTTTCTTAAATTCTTATTTGCAAAGGCTTATTGGAAAATGAATGCATCCGAACAATTCCTCAGAACAATACATTGATCTTTTTTATAAAATTATACAGTATTCGTTTTCCACAATGTTAAATAATGAATGGTTTGTCTCTTTTACCGTTCAATTTAAGATTAGATTGTGGTTCAAAAAAGAAAGAGTATAATTTTATAGGAAAGACGAATTAAAGTCTGCAATTAAAAATTGAAGAAAGCATTTTTTTCAACAATTCAGCTTCTGTTGTAAAACAAGCAGCATATCATATTACAAATCAATATACTTTTACAGGTATCTCATCAAAGAATTTTAATTATAAATATACCATATTATATTAATAGAATATTTTTAAGTTTCCTCTTTTTAAAATTACTAAAAGTAAAGACAAATAATTTTGAAATTGACAGACATCTTTCGGCAAGCATGAGGAAAAAAATGCCATTAATTTTAAAAACAAGTGCTCGAATAGGTATAATGTATTTTAAAAAAAACGCCTTGAAAATATATGAGCTTACCTTTAGGTGAATTTTCATCAGATTTTTCATTTTCTTTTTTCTTTGCAAGATTTTTAAGAACTGGCATTCGGCCTATAAAAGGTAATTTAGATTTAGGGATATTTAATTGTGCAGGTGGCGGAGGTGGTTTTTTAGGCTTTTTAGGTTTTATAATTGCCAACGGTGGTGGAGGTTTATCAAATTTCTTTTCAAATGGTTCGGGTCTATCATATTCCTCAAAACGTCTATAATCCCTTCTTGGGGATCTGTCATAATCCCGCCTGTACCGCCTTTCATCTGGTGAGCGATCATCTCTATATCGTTTTGTTGGTGGGCTTTCACTTCTTCTCCTTCCGCTATTACTTCGCCTATCATAATATCTCTCCTTGTCGCGCTCATCCCGTCTTCGATCTTTGTCGTATTCTTGTCTAAATCTAAATTTCTCTTTACTGGAATATTTTTCATCTGATGATGACCAATCTTTGTCGTCTTGTAATTTTTTAAATTTCCTCTCTCTTTCTTGTTTTTCTTCCCATTCTTTCACCTGTCTTATTTTTTCTTGCATTTCTCGTACTTCTTGTTCTAATTGTTCTTTTTCTGCATCATGTTTGGCTTGAATTTGTTGCCATTTGGTTTCATTATCAACAAGTGATGTTCTAGAGGCAGCTTTGTTACGCATTGTTACCCTAATACTTCGCAAACCAAATTCTTCATCATCTTCATCTTTATCACTATCGTCTTCGCTGGATGATGATGAACTTGAACTACTTCCACTCGAGCTTGAATCTGAAGATTTTTTCATTAATTTTTTAGATTTAATTCGTTTTTTAGAACGTTTCTTTTTTTTCTCTTCAGCTGATTTTTTATTCTTCTTTTTATTTTTATCTTTTTTCTTTTTAGTCATTGGAAATAAATCCTCCCCATCAAAAAGTAGTTTCTCGTTAGGGGCTTTTTCGAGAGCTTTTTCTCTATCTGCAGTCCAATCCGACTCCCATGTAGGGTTATGCTCAATAAATGCCTAAAAAATGAATTGAATAGATTAGAAAATAAATAACTATAAATAATAATTAAGGTTATTAAAGAAATTTTTTTACTTCATAATTTTCAAAGTGATTTTTTGATTTAAGATGTAAGGAGGCACAGTGAAGGTCACCCATCCAAGTATTGCATAATTTGCAAAACCATGACGAAGCAGAACTAAAAAATTGTATTCCTAAAACAATAATAATTAAAATTAGATTTTCTTAAAAAAGTCAAAATATAAAACATATTTGATGAAGCTCAGAAACCTTCTTCACAATTTTTAATAGGATTCGGAGACATATTAATTTTTTAAAAACAGTAAAATAAATAAAACACTTGCAAGAAATTATTGGGTTGTTGGGAAAGTCATTTCGTTTTTTCCCAACAAAGGACATAATTGTATTTTTAACTTTGCCCATCAACCGTAGGTTGGGCAGGTAAAGTTAATATAATCGTATAAAAAATCGAAATTAAACTGAAGCTGCCAAAATGCGTTTTGAGGTCCCCCAGAATCCACTTTTTAGAATGATGTTTGTGTGTGTGTGTGTGTATGTCTGAGATAATTTTTTTAGTCAACGAAAACTCAAAAACTATTCATTCAATTGTTTTGAAATTTTGCACACATAAACTAGAGGTGAAGTCCAAGAACTGAAAGGCTTTTGGCAAATATCGGAAGGGGGGAGCTCTAGGGGGATAGGGGGGGGGGCAATATTTTTATTTTCTTTCTGATAGCTGATATAGCAAGGCTTTCTTATGAGAAAGTTCGATTGATTTTATACACTATTTTTTTGTTGGTGCCCTTTCAAATATGGAAAGGAAAAAGCAGCATTTTCAATATATTTTGCTTTTTTACAATAGAAAAGGTAAAAATACTGTGCCAGCAAGAAAAAAATTATCCGATATGTATGGAGAAGAGTACTGGCAGAACGCCAGTGCAAAAACTTGTTTGTTCGATAGGCAATTTTGATGTTTAAGATGCCCCTCGTTCTGGAAGGCCAATTGAAGCTGATGAAGACACAATCAAGACATTTATTGATGCAAACTCGTGAGATCGCTGAAAGATTAAATTTATCGATTTTAACAGTTGATATTATTTGAAAAGCGTAGGAATCAAATCACAGACGTCAACGCGACGGCACAAATTTTTTTCATTTAAGAACATCCATATATCGAGATTTGATTTGAAACCTAGGCGTTTCAAGTGATCATGAACGGTCGAATTCGATAAAATATAAATAATTTTTTCTTGCTTGAACAGCATTTTTACTTTTTCTCTAGTAAAAAAGTAAAATATGCAGAAAATGCTGCTTTTTTACTTTCCATATTTAAAAAAGCACAAACAAAAAACTACTGCATAGAATCATTCGAACTTTTTCAGTATAAAGCCTTGCTATATCAGCTGTCAAAATATATAATGATTATGTGGCCTAAGTGTGAAGTTGGTTGTGAAAAAATACAATTAAGTCCTTTGTTGGGAAAAAACGAAATGTCTTTCGGAACAACCCAATATATGGAAAAAAATTAATTTTTTTCATTTATGTGAACACTAGACATGAGGCTTTAGGTATTTACAAGCGACTATTTACCAAATTCAAAGACGAGTTGCTTAGATATCAGAACATCAAAGAAAGAGATAATTATTCAACTTTTTGGGAAGCACTATGAGCAAGGGTGTTTGACGAGTTCCGCAGATCTGTCGCTGTCTAAATGAAAAATAGAAATTTAATTTCATTTACCTTTAATAGGGACTCGTTTATTAGAAACTCCTTTTGGAGGAAGGGCTTCTTTTTCTGCAGGTATATTATGCCAAGGCATATCCATATGTTTTTTTTCCTAAAAGAATATAATAATTATAAAAAATACTTATAATAATAAAAATAAATCATAAAATAATACCTGTAGAATATCTTTGTGTTCTTGTGAATGTAAATGATTTAAATAATCTTTTGCAGTTTTGGGAAAAACGTTGCATAAACGACACCAATGGGATTCAGGATCATAATAAATATATCCATTTTCTTCAGGTGATTTTTCTCTATCCGGTAAAGGATGTGATGATGGATTGTTAGAAGATGTAGATATAAATTGATTGTTGGGACTTTGAGATGAATCAGGTTTCTCATCTTCTTTTATTAATTTACTTGATTTCTTGCCATCGCCGATGATTCCCGTCAGCATATCAATAACATTGTTGATTGCTTTTAACCTAGTTTGGATTTCAACCTAAGCATGGTACAATAAAATATTAATTAATATAACAAACAAAATCTTTTATGAATTTATTAAAATATGGCTTAGCTGTTACAATATCGGATCGTCTTTTAAAAAACAGATGATATGTCTTTTTTTTTTTAAATTATCAAAAATTTTTCTAAGATAATTTATACCTAAAAAAAAGTATACTAAGAAATAAATATGTGAATGAATTTTTTTTTCATAAAATAAAAAGTAATTTATATCGGATATGATCGTCACACCAAACACTCTTATTGTCCAATCCAAATGAATTGTTATTATACAGTATATGGACGATCTTAAGCACAAAAGAACCAAGCGCCATTAACCTAAATCTGAGAAAAGGGGCATTTCATTTGCACAATTGTAAACAAATGGCAATGACTTTTTTTCTTGTTTTATACAAAAAAAGTGCACAGAGTAATAATGTTGTGATTTAAATAAAGAGGTATATCTTCTTTTTCTCTACAAGATGGCGGGTTTAACTCAATTTCGATCATAATGGCGCTTGGTATCTTTATGCATAACATCGTCCCATATATATATATATATATATATATATATATTTAAACAATTATTTTAATATATACCTCTTTAAAATATATTATTATAATATGAGATGGATATCAAATTAAAACTCAAGCTGGAGATAATGCTCAGTTTATTTGATTTCTTCAGCTCTATGATAATCAAAATGGACTTCTTTTTCAGGACAATGCGGGGTTAGCTAACTGTTAGATGTTTCCCTCAATTTCTTCATAATAAATTTATCAATAAATACCACTTGTAGGCTGTGCAAAAAGAATTATTTTTCTGGCTGCATTCCCTTTCACTACGAGCATATTTATTAATAAATAATGGGGTTGGAGAATAATAACCAGCAGATTATTCCTTCCACCTGACGTCCTTTATTTGGCAAATATTTCGACGCATATGACATGCATCATTCTCAGTGCCGCGAGGATGTAGTTTATTCAATTCAATTTTCTATGAAGTGGAGAAGATTGTTTTGTTAACATTGTTTAGAAGCTCGAGACAAACATTGCACATGTTCTGATAAAGGCCGGAAGAATCGGCCGAAACGTCGAATATATAATAGTATTATTCAATAATATATATATATATATATATATATATATATGCAAAGATAAGTTTTCTCGTGTTAAGTTAAAACTTATCTTTGCATACATCCGGTCCCGGAAACCTTCCAGAACATATATATACAGGTCTTCAAGTTAGATGAATGTCATTGACGAGAATGGGTAGTTACACAACGGAGTATCAAAACTGTTCACCATCGGTGCTCCATTTGCCACTTATCGAATTGCTTGCCTCGCTGATCCATGATCGATGCGTGTTCATAGTGGTTCAATTCACTAACATGTTCTCCTATTTCTTTTCAAGGTTTTGAATGTATTTTCAGTTGTATCCGAGCTCTGCTGGCAGAATGATTTCCAGTAAGAGTGAAGATAATCTCTAATTGTCGGCATCAGCTAAGTGGTGGTTATTGGCGAGTGACTCGTGACACAGTGAATCAACCGAGAGAAAAATTGGGGGAGTATCACTTCATTCCAAGGAAGTTGAAGAGAGATAATAAGCTAAGCTTACCCCTATAAGCTAACTAGCTTACAATAATAAATGCTTACATTTATTCTCAGTTTATATTGGAAGTATTTTCAGGCCAAATTTATTCCACTATATAGTAGACGTTTCGAGAGTTTGAAGGCCTTCCTTCATCAGGACTAATGTGGTTTTAATAAATATACACTCTCCCTGGTTTCGTCATTTGAGAATGAAATTGACAGCCCAAATTCGTCTGCTGGTCGGTAGAAAGACACAAAGCGAGTTCTCAAGAGATTATCCTGCTGAAGAGAGGTGTTTAGACTCCTGAAACGTTGGCTACATAGTGAAATAAATTTGGCCTGAAAATATCTCCAATGTATTTCATATTAATTTAATGAAAGATAAAATTGTAAAAAATTTTAATAATTTTAAATTTTATATAAAAAATTCTAATAAACACGAGGTTCGGTAAACCATCATAGCCTCTGACCCCCCTAAGAGGTCATTTCACAAAATATTTATTATAATAACCTATGTAATAAATAAAATCTTTCATTAATCAAAACAATTGCGTATCTCAAACTTTGCGCATAGTATTAGCTAATTGCATTGCTTTGTATTTTATACAAATAATTTATGTAAAATACACATCTACTGATAACTCCGCAATATGACTCAATGCCTTTGCCATTTGAGCTGACACTGTATGTATCAGTTATATATTGTTTGTAAATATTCAAATAATTTTTTGTTATTTTGATTTTTCTAACTCTACAATGCTTCCAGCTCGATAAATGGACTGATGATGGTTATATTTCATAACAAACTGTTTCCTCAACAGAGAGTTTCATTTCGTGGAGACTAACTACTTGGCTGCCCTCTTTTCTTTATTGTTTAACTACAACAGCCACTTTATATCTTCAAATATCTCCAATAGCGTTAGCATTAATCTAGCTACACCAGTCTTTCCCAATCTTCATTTCTTTTTGAATATTGGAAGGAAATTGAACCTGTTAACTAACCCATCTAAATATGTGCTTGCGAAAACAGAGCCAACCACTTGATTGTGGAGAACATATCCGAAATAAATTAAAAAGTTTTTATATTCAATTATTAAACTTATCTTTTTCTTACAAAAATCAAAGTAATGTAAAAAGTAAAAATTTACTTGTAATTTGCCATTTTCTTTGAGAAATCGAAGATTTTCTTTGCTGTTTTCTTCCAAAAGTTCGCTCTCTTGTTCTTTTAATAGCTTGAGTTCGCGCGAGATTAAAAGCGATTTCCGTACATATTCCTCCCGTTGTTTAATCAAAGTTTGTTTCTGATGAAGCATCTCTTTTTCCACTGCAGCTGAAAATTTTAATTTTACATATTTAGTTATTAAAAATCATAAAAAAGTAACATGCAAGAACTTAAAATTTTTCATACTTAAAATTTAATCTTTGTAGTAGGCCTAGTATTTATAAAGATGGAAATAGAAAGTATTCATCAGATACTCTTGCAAACTTTTGTAATTCTTTAAATAAATCAGCTTTTTTTTCCTCATTTTAAAATTTCTTGAAGAATGTTCTATATATTATACCTTACAAGAGGGATTTAATATTAAAAATTGTCCTTCGAGATTTATAATTTATTTTTAATTAAAAAATTAATAATAAAGGCTAAATTGTATATTTAAACAATTTTGACAACATTTCCAATCCCGATGCTTGAGATTTTTCTAAAGGACTTATTTCTAGAAATTTTGCCTTATGACCTTATTATTATTATCTAGTATATATTTTTACTATTTATTATATGATCAGGAGCAGATGGAAAATTTATTTGGTGTTAAACAGGCATAATACAATCAATCTTTACAAGTATTTTTTAATAAAAATAAGACGATCGTACGTACTTTTGTCTTATTTTTATTAAAAAATACTTGTAAAGATTGATTGTATTATGCCTGTTTAACCCCAATAAATTTTCGATGACCGTAGGTCCTGAAGATGGGAATCCGAAACGTCGACAATATTAAAATAAATATTTTAAAAAAATCGCTAATTATAAGTTCCCTGCGAACCTTGGAATAAGTCATCCAGATTTAATAATGGTTTTAAAAATTAAGCTTGGATTGTTGAAATTTTCCGCTTTAAGAAATCATAAAAAAAAGATGCAGGTCTGTCGGAGATTTTTTTTTTTTAGTCTAATTTTATTAGAACATCTTCATTTGTGTATGTCCACGCATAAGGTGAATGTTTTTTTTTGTATTTAATTTATCATTTTCTTCTTATCTACACACGCGTATATTTAAGTAAAAGTGAAAGTGGCCACGTCCCAAGTTGTTTAACAGCTCGAAAAAATCGCATTTTATAAAAATACATTGATAGACCCACCATCGGTCTTATCCCTTAGCTTTAGCTTATTATGAGTGCAGTATCGTTTCTCAATCTAGGACAAACGTTTAACTTCGGATTACGAGATAATTATATATACAATCTTGTTAATCATACAATCTATCCAAAAACACATTTTCTCCATCACAGATTAATAAATGATATCATTACGGAAAAATAACGGTTCTCGGTCTAATATATAACCCATTGGATTTATTGTGAATTGATTAGATTAAAAAACATCGATTTTATGTTGTTTGTAGATGGCCGTAAGGAAATTCAAAGGACCGTCGCGTCGGCCAAAAATAAATATTTTTGCGTATTATCTGTTTATTTGCACATATTTTGATCCCAGTGATATGGAAACATCTTCAGTACAATCCAAAGATGATTTGCAAATTGTTAATTTCTTCATCCAAAATGACAAAATAGCTGAGCATTCCATGAATGAAATTTTTATATACAAATTTTTTTTTTTTAATTATATAAAAATTGCATTCATGGAATGATGCTCAGCTATTTTGTCATATTGCATGAAGAAATTAACAATTTTCAACTGTTGATTGTATTGAAGATGATTCCATATCACTGGGATCGAAATATCTACAAATAAACGGATAATATGCAAAAATATTGATAAGATCAATTTTTTTTACAAAGATCTTTTTTTATGAACTTGCCCCAAACTAAAATATCAACGGGTCATATATCTAATTAAATAGCGCTTTGAGGAGTAAGAATTTATCAACACTTATTTATAGAAGTTGTGACTTCTTTTAAAGAAAAATTTTAACAATTATATGTGACTATTTTCGAAATTTTAAAAGCTTATCCCCACTTCCTAATAGACACAGCCAAAAGATACCGCCAGAAGACGTTTTACGTCTTCAAATAAGACGCTTTTCTCAAGTTATTACTCAATTTATATATATCATATATACTTGTATATATATATATATATTTTTTTTTCAATATTATATGTATGAATATGTTAAATGTTAATTTCTTGCTGTAAAAAGATTTAATAAAAATTTCAAATTTTTAAAAATAAAATAAAAAAAAATTTTTTTTTTTAATTAATCTGGATTTATAGTAAATTTGAAAAATATTTACCTTCTTTTTTGGCTTCTTCGGCTTTCTTGTCCACAGGAGGGGGAACTCCAGTTGGTGGCTGGACGATTGAAGGAGCTAGAAAATAAAATCAATAATAGTAAATATTATATTAAAATAATGTATCTATCTTTTGTTTCGTCTTAATCAATAATTAGTAGAATTACATAAAATATTAAATTTTCTAATATGTAAAACTTTACGGAATTTGGTGACTTTAGTTTTCATTTTATTTATCTATTAATTATCTATTAAGACGAAAGAATTTGTTTCCAATAGATTATAAAATAAGTATATGATCAAGGATAAAATAACCATGTCAATAAAAAGTAAATTTTAGATTCTAAGTTAAGGAATTTTACTGTTTATGAGATGCTAATGTGAAAATTATAATAAAATAAATGATGTTCAATTTTATTGGCGACTGTGTCAAAATTTCATCTCTATTAACTAATAAGTATCATTAAGAATTGTTTTAAATTTATAACAAAGCTCTTAATGCTAATTTAAGAAAGACAAAAACTAGTCCAACTAAAGTTTTGACAAATCTTTGAAGGAAATGAAGGATTTGAGGCCTGATGATGGCAATGAGCTGTCATAAACCAGGATACAGTCGCCAATAAAATTGAAAAATGAAATATAAATTTATTTTATTATAATTTACACATTAACATCTCATAAACAGTAAAATTTCTTATCTTAGAATATAAAATTTAAAAACTGTTCCCCTTCTAATTAACTTAAAATAAAAAGTAAATTAAGGGTAGGCCGAGAAATCTACTGGTTTTATATATATGATTTTGAAGGTTTACTTTTGATAAAATTGTTCTGTTATTCGGAACACAAAATAAATAATCCTTCAAAATCATATATATATATATAATATATACACTTTGGCAGTTTCCGTCATAAAATTTACAACTGCTGGTTTTATTTTTCGTAACCCTTATGTAATACACTGAGTACCAATGTTAAAGCCTCCCCTTACATTTTTGCTTTTCTTTATGTGATTATTTCAAAGTTTAAAAAAAAAAATATGAGAAATTTTCAAGAGAAACTTGTTGTTCAATCCAAGAAGATTTTCAACTTCTTCTATAAAAATAAATCGGGAACAACGTCCCCAAAATTTTCTTGTATATTCTTTTGGAATTACGTCTGTGTGTGTGTGTGTGTGTGGTTATGAACACGATTGCTTAAAAATGCTAGCAGCCAGATCGATGAAATTCGGTATATACTCCTTACAATAAAATTGTAGATTTCTATCAACTTTTGGAATAAATACGTCACCTGGAAGTCATACTTTACCTAAAAAGTTTTTTCAAAAATTTTGAAATTTTCAATTTTTTTGTCATATTAAAAGTTTTTATTTTTTATTCTTTGATATTTTTTCGAAAACTCAATAGTTTTTGAAATAATCAACGGAGAAAAAGACATTAGAGTAATTTATCATAATATAACAAAAAAATTGAAAAATTCAAAATTTTTGAAAAAACTTCCAAGTGACGTATTTACTCCAAAAGTTGATGGAAATCTACAATTTTAGTGTAAGGAGTAAATAACGAATTTCTTCGGTCTGGCTACCTGCGTTTTTAAGCAATCGTGTTCCCACATATACACACACAGACAGTGACCAAAATGTTTTTTTTTTGGACTCAAAAACGTGGAGAATCATCAAAATCTCAGTTGAATTTTTTGACGATTACAATACTTTCTCTTTATGTACTATACGAGAAAGTAATAATGAAATAATCAAATGGAGAAAAGGTAGGATGGCTTAAACTTTAGTACTAATTGTACTACAATATCTCTGCACTCTAATATTATATTGTAATATATTTAAAAAAAAAAAAGATTAAAAAAGCTTGAAAATGGTTCAACTTACGAGGAGGTGCGATGGGTGGAGGTTGACTCATAACTGGATAGACCATGTTGTTTTGCCAGTGTTGTCCGGGGTTGCTGCTCTGCGGGGGAGGATATCCCTGAAATAATATAGTGACAATTTGCTCGTAAACTGCAGAGAGACAGTGCGGTTGAGAACAGTGTGCTCTATTCACACTTACCTTCGGCTAAAGCCGAGCCTTAAGCAAAGAGAAAATAAATGGCTCATGCAATTCTATCTTGCATTGACATAGGTTGAGAATTGTTATTTAACAAGAACAAAATCAATACCGGTACCCAATAATTTATAATAATACATTAAAAGTAATCTAGATATGGTTCAGATTTTTGTTTTATTTAAAAAAAAAAAAAAAAAAAAACAAAATTAAAATTATTCATTAATTAGCTTTTCTGAACCATTTCTAGGTAAAATAAATTATTACAATATAATACATAATTTTGGAGAAAAAATTACAAATAAAACTGGCAAATTGTACCAGCTAAAAACATAAAAATCTTCTTGTTGTTGTTGATGAAATCACTGTAGAGATGTTGCTAATTTCAATAATTTTAGGTAAATGTTTAAAGTGTTTCCGCTGAAAGAAACCATTCCTTTATGGAAGTCTTACTTGAAAAATTATGGTGAAAAGTGAAAGCTATTGGATTTTAAAGTTTAATTAAAAAAAAAAAAAATAATTAAATTAAACAAATGAAAAAAAAATTAATGTGAACAAAAGAATAAATATTTTGGTTCAATTCGGCAGAAAGGCCAATAGCTTTCAGTGATTTTATCTAAAAAATCACTTACCGATGGATACATAGCCTGCTGATAATAGTTTCCATAGTTGTAAGCCTGGGGCTGCTGTGAAGGAAACCCATACCCTTGACCCGGAGGAGGACCATAATTGGTGTACCCACCCTGTAACAAATTATAAACAAAAAATCTATAATACGAAATCAATGATAAAAAAAATTACATTTTTTAAAATTAAAATATGCCAATTTTATTAAAAAAAAAAAAAAAAAAATAGAAAAAATAAAAATCAATACCTCATTATATATGTTGTACTGTCTTGGCGGAGGTTGATTAAAGCGAGGAGGAGGAGGAGGTTGAGGAGGAGATGAAGGTTTCCATGAACTCTGCATGGGTGATTGACTTCTTGATCTTCGGCGACTTCGACGTGGTGAAGGACTTCTATAAAATAGAAAAAAACAATTAAGAGAAATAAAATGAGGTCATGAGGTGGTTACTCTATTTGACTGCTGATTCCTGAATACAAATTGAAAATAATATATCCGAGAGTCCAAGCACAGGCTGATCTCAACTTCCCGGTGATAATAGATAAAAAAAATTTCATTAGTTTTGATACATTTTCATGCAGGATGGTTAAGACCATCTTAATTGTAAACTTGTTAAAGTATCAGGTTTGTTTTTTTTGACTAAAATATGAAGCATTTAGAATTAAAAAAATGTAATACCATCAATGCTAATAAAACATTCATTTTTTACAACTTGTAAAAAGTTTGCTCGAAATCTCAAATCAGGAAGCAAAACGATGAGTATAAGAGCGACGAAGAGAGCAACACGTTATGAGGAAAAGGGGTGAACAAAAAAGAATGGAACGTAAAATTAAAAATCCTCGAAGGCATATAAGAGAAATATAGAAGCCTCCCTTTATAGATCTCTCTAATATTGAACTATTTTAGACTTTTTGTAAATATTTTATATATTCCGAATGGAATGCGCGGCTGGGTTTGTGTAAAGTGAGATTTTATTGGGTAAAGCAGTGAAGGCGCTACGGGGGGCAAGTGGCCCCCTGACAATCTGCCCTAAGTTTACCCCACGGAGAATAAGCTGATGCCGTCACTAGGGTGAAGCTTTAATGGTTATAAAGATTAACTCAACAATCAACGTGACTTAAGCTCAGAAAATTTCCTTTAAATTATTAATATTAATTTTATTAGATTAATAAAATGCTTTAGCCATTAGTAATAGCTATTAGAAATATTTTAAGCTTACTTTTTCATTCAAAATTAAATTATGCACCATCAAGTTTATTTAAAAATTTATTTTATTCTAGGTTATTAATAGGTCTATATTAAATCTGAATTATTTTGTAATCTTGAAAAATATGTAAAATAGTAGATTAAAAATTAAATTCAAATTACCTTTATCAATCTCTAAATGGTCCTATTTTATTGTTTAATAATAAAAATAAGAATAGAATTTTACCGATAAACAAATAAAATTTTTCAAAAATATTCTTTGACAATTTGACTGGTTTCATTCGGAATTTTAAGATTGAATTGGTAAATATAAATTATTTTAAAATAAAATGTAATTCAAATTGAAACAAAATGTTTTAGCATATAATCAGGCTCTTTTCTCAATATCTTTTTTTTCTTGTCTCACTTCAGTCTTAGTCTCGACTCTCCGAGGAGTATGTAGACTACTGAGGCAAAACCAACCCAACGAACCGACACTACACCATCTAATCTACCTCTTCGCAGTGACGGCGCTACGGGGGGGGGGGGCTAGGGGGACCCCCTTGACAATGGCAACTACCTCTCCAATTTTTTTGTTTCTCTCTTGTTATATATAGTATGTTGTTCGCCCTCCTATTGATAAGTTTTCCCCACTCCTGCCCCCAATGAGAATAAGCTGGCGTCGTCACTGCCTCCTCCTTGATCTCGATGACAAGTTTAGGTGACATGTAATGATGCATCGGTTTGAGGAGCAGACAAATTGAGGCTTCAAATACAACCCAAACAGAACGGATAGACCAGGGCTTCTTAAAGTAGTGGGCCTTGTGTTACCCGCAGGAGGGCCGCGAAGAGTCCCAAATGTAACAACACAATCATTAATCAAAAAATAATAACCGTTTTTATTTTATTTTCACGCTTTTACTGTTACCATTAGTAAATACATGCATTGACTAGTATTTATGCGTATATTATAGAATAAAAAAGGGGGCAGTGAGATATTGGCTAGGGTTCCAAGGGGGCCGCAACTTCAAAAAGTTTAAGAAGCACTGGTATAGACCAAAACCCGCTTTCTAGCTCCAAGGCAAATCCAAAACTCTAAAGCATCGACTGACTAAATTTGGGGCCCAACAAGACTGTGACCTTGAAAACAAACCACCTCCGGCATATTAATTCTCTAAACCAATCCTCTTGACAATGGCCTTAAAAATAGAGCCGAAAAGTCAAGTTAATCTCAACTAGAAATGTGATAACAGGGGAAATTGCATCTTCAATTATTATATATATATATATATATATATATATATATATATATAATTATAATTTGAAGAGAAGTTGCTGTTGATTTAATGGAATAGAAAAGAACAAGTACAGGTGCAGCAAATAAAGAGAGCCTTTGGATGCCAAATGCCGAAAGGGAGACGTTTCGGACAAAATTTTATTTGTCCATCCTCAGTCCTAGTTGGCTTATAAATTAATTAGGCACAAAGTTGTCATTGTTGTTGCGGCACGAATTTGTGCACATGTATATTTTTTTATAAAATCAGGCGGGTGTCAATGTTCCGTGAAAGTCTATAAGATAATACAATAATAATTTTGTCCGAAACATCTCCATTTCGGCATTTGGCATCCAAAGGCTCTCTTTATTTGCTGCAGATGTACTTGCTCTTTTCCATTCTATATATATATATATATATATATATATATATATATATATATATATACATATTAAATTCTTATTAAATTGTCAAAACAACATTCACTTTAACTAAGCAAGCTTTTTAAATTTGTTATTATAAATAAAACATAAAGTAGAAATGTTAATAGTTAGAAAGAAATTGTTGATAGTAAAATATTTACCTTTCTCTTCTTGACTCTCTCCTTTCTCGAGAATCCTTCCTTGGGGGAGATTCTGAACTTCTCGAGTCGCTGTGTTCTCTTCGCCACTTTCTGCTATTATTTGAAATGTCTGGAGGTGATGGAGGGCTCATAGGTCCTCGTCTTTCCTTCGCAGAAGGTATATCAAAATCATCTTTATCATCCTCAGCCGAGAGCCTTGGATCTTTTCTTGTTGTTAACTTTTTCACATCCGTAGAATTTGGAGGTGAACTTGATTGACGATATTTTTCAAAATAAGAAGAAGGTTTTGATGAATCCTTTTTTGATTCTTCAAAAATATTCTTCTCTTTTTCATCTTTTTTCGCCACATTTATTAATCGAGGATCTTTTCTTGATGTATTGAAAGAGTCCACATGTTCGGTTTCACTTTTTGAGAGTCTTGGGTCGAATCGTGAAGGTGCAATTCGATTTTCTGGATCTTCTTTAGTGGTTGTTCGGTTCTCTTCATCACGCCAAATTTTCCTTTTTCCCTCGGAATCAAACGAATATTGGATATTTCGGAAATTTTGTGTTCGGGATTTATATCTCGGGTTATCCTCATCTGACATCCAAGACTCCATTTTGAGATGTCACTAGAAATAAAAAATAATTTCTATTATTATTTCTTATAATTAAACAAGTTAACAATTAGAAATCCAACAAATCAACAACAAAAAAAAATATTTATTTGTTTTAAGTCAGATAAGTATACCAACGTCTTAAAAATATTAATACAAAACCTATGTTCTGATCAAGTATAATAAATAAAAATAATTTTTATAGAATTTAGTTATTTAAATAGATAAATATCTTACATTTTTATTTGATAAACACTTTAAAAACAGAGTTGAAAATGATGTTGATCATCACGCTTCTTCTTTATAGGAAATCAACATTTGTTATTTCAAGATGACTCCAACACAGCTCGAAAATAATGACGAGAAAATGAGAAAACTGAAATTACCCTAACCCTTTTTAAGAATAAATTAATTTTCCAAATAATTTTATATTTTTTTTTTATTAATAAATTTTTGGAATTTTATATTATAAAAATGCAAGAATTAAGAAAATATAAATAACGTATAAAATTTTTTATTTATCATGTTAAAAAAAGGCGCTAAGTTCAAATTTAATTTTAACAAAATGGCTCCCAAACTTGGAGAGGTTTGAGTTGTTGATATATTGATAATCTTTTTTTTTTTTTTAATGGGGACAGTGTAAAAATGGCTTCAGATGCAATCTAATTAAAAAAATTTTTAAATAGGCATATACAACTAACTTGACGCATACGGCCCAGATGCACTTTTTTATTCACTAGCCGCGTCGCCCGCCTTCGGCGGGCTTCGCGTCTGACGGGGGCTTCGCCCCCTGGACCCCCTCTCAGCTGGCTCGGCGCGCCTGCGGCGGACCCTCGCCCTTTTTTTTTTTTTTTTTAAAAAAACATTCACACTTTTTTCTCATTCACACTCACACTCACACACACATTCACACAGTCTTTTCGGCAACTCAGGCCATTTAAGACTTTGACGATAACCGTTGTAGAGAATATATCTATTGTGGGGTCAGGCATTTCTATTTAAGCCATCTGGTATCCAAATGGCTTAAATAAAATCATCGGACTGCCTGGGTCCGAACCCGCGACGTTTGGTATAGGAGGGAGGCGCGCTACCTACTACGCCAAACCCGGGGGCTCGCCCTTTCTTCTTAATTATGAAAAAAATTATTACTATTTCAAACCAGTGCCTGTTTGAAGATTTGTGTACATTCATGGAATACACAAATGAAAAGAATACTTAAATATTTCTCTATACATTTCCTATGGGAGAAATCGTAACTTTAAAAATTAATAACTCAAAAAGTTATGGCAATTTCGGGATGAAAATAATTTTCCTGTAATCCCGAGAAGGTCCTCTTTATACATAAAAAATTTCATTTCAAAATTCCAACGGGAAGTTGCCTAAATAGAGCGTGACAGACAGACAGACAGACAGACAGACGGACATTAGTGAATTATATATATAGATTCTATACATTTTCATTGCGCTCGTCTCAGGGCCGAAGTCAGAAAATTTTTCCGGAGGGGGATTTGAATGATCTGAGAAGAAATTACCCCTCCCAAATGAATAACTTTTAAAGAATATAAAATAATTTTTGTAATTTTTTTTTTTTAATTGCTTCTTTCTCTGAATAATACCAAGTGAAGAATAAATAAAACAACTTACCATATAATTTTTTTTTCTTTCTTTTCTCAACTAATCCTCCAAGATTTATTGATTACTTATTAAAATATTATAGTATCATAATCAAAGATGAGGTAGACAAAGGTTGATCCATGATGATTTTCATATATGGAATAAAATAAATAATAGGATATTTTTTATAAATAAAAACTTAATATGATATTTTAATTTCTATAAGGGAAAAGTCTGCTAAATTCAATGATATCTAGAGATGCAGGGATGCAGAAGCGTATCCAGGTGGGGGCGAAGAGGGGCGTTCGCCCCCCCCCTCCAGGCGCATAAAGCCCTTGGCGCCCTTCACGCGTCCGGCTTTCCGGTTTTTTTTCCTAAATCTCGGGGTTTTTTTTCCTGAAATCTCCAGCTTTTGCCAATATCTCCGGCTTTTTTTTTTTTTTTTTTTGAAATTTCATAAAAAATTTATTTTATATCAGGGCGCCCCAGTTGAGCTTCGCCCCCTCCGCCCTCTGAGGCTAGTTACGCCACTGCAGGAATGGTGTTAGGCGGAGCTTTTTCCCGTTCTTAGAGGAACAATGTAGAAAAGAAACGTTTTTTTGATTGATTGGGCGCATTGTTGGGGCCCACAGATTGATAGAGCTTGGAAAATATAATTAAAAAAAAATGATTTTAGAATTCTAAAATTATTTTCTTGAGAGTTTTAAATATCGCAGAAGTGGTGATTTTAAATTATTTTTTTTATAAAATAATTTTTAAAAACTCTACCGAATTAAAGGGTGACGTGTTTTTGAAACGTCGACAACAAGAAATAAACATAAGGTTTTTTAATTATTTAATTCCTTTTGGATGAATCCCTCTCTACTTAATTCTTGAGTCTGCAGCAAAACACAAAATTATTTATTTAGTCTATCGATGTGATGTGTTCTTGATATCTTTTTATGCACTTTCTTGATAAATTTAACTTGTCCAGTTGAGAGGCAGGAACCTGAAATATAAATATAAATGCACAGTTAAAAAAAATACAATTTTTACTAATCCTTCAACAACATGGCTCTAGAATTTAATAGTTACCTCCTGTCACACTCATCGAAAAACTTTCCTTCCAGGATATTACTTTAAAGATTCTTAAATCTGCCTCTGTAAATAGAAAAATCACAATTTTAAGCTCTTGGAAGGAGAAATTACCCTTTCTTCAATGATTTAAAAAAAAAAATGGAAGAAAAATATCCAGAGCGGTCAAAGGGCAAATGGTTAATCGAAAAAAAAAAATTGATTACGGTGTGAAGAGGCAAGAGAGAAGAGGGGAAGATTCTCTATTTGCCAAGTCTAATATTAAATACGGCCGTCGAGAGAATGCACACTATTTACACCCAATGCCAATGAATATTTAGAGACAGTTAAAAACAACTGCTAATCTGTAGAAATAATGGACCACGCCTCCGGATTCGTTATCTTTGATTTGATAACAAATTAAAGCGTTTTTTTAAACTTTGTTCCTTCGGTTAATCAGCGTAAAAAAAAACTTGCAATAAATGCAATGATGCTGAATTTCGCCACTTGAAATGATAATAAAAATATCAAAATTATTTTATTAAATTAAAAAAAAATATATATTTAATGTTTGTAATTAAGTTATGGTTATTTAATCCTCCTTCAAATAATATTGTTATACTTGACAAAATATTATAAAATTTTCCGAAGTACCGAGAGGGTTCCTCACCCCCTTCAAAGGGCATCCTAATGGATTTATTTCAAGTTTTTTTTTTTTTTTTATAGCTGATTATACAATTTGTAGGTAGAATTAGAAATCAAAGAGAGAGTAGCTAAGCATAATTTCATTTATTTCCCCTCAGAACTGACGTTTCGGTCCTTTAGGACCATCTTCAGAGCTATTAACAGAACATTTATAAAGGACTTAAATAAAATCAATCACATTAATATATTAAATACAAATTGAATCAATATTTACCACTAGGGGTGTCATTATCAATACTAACGCCCACATTTCACCTTTACATCAATCATTGGTTTTATTTATTTTACATATCGACGCTCTCAGTAGAAAAGTGTCTAACTCCACTTTTTTTCGAAAATCATTTTTTTGTATTTTCAGTTGAAAAATATCATTCTCCTTATGTCCTGAACTGGGTAAGAGCGTAATTCAAATTTTTCAGTTCGAAAAGATGCCGCACGAAAAGTGTTTAGCAGAGGCTCTAACAATGACAATGAAATGTTTTTTGGCTCTCCTGAAAAATAAACAAAAATGGAGTTAGGCACTTTGCTAATTAGAAGGTCGATATATTAATTAAATGTATATTTTTTTTAATAGTAGGTGACATGTAAAAAGTCAAAGTCCGCATTGTTCTGTTAATATCTCTGAAGATGGCTCTAAACAGGACCGAAACGTCAATTCTGAGGGGGGAAATAAATGAAATTATGCTTAGCTGCTCTCTCTTTGATTTCTAATTCTACCTACTAATGGAATTAGTTTATCTTAAATCCAATTAACATAAACTTCCCTCTCTTAGTTCCTTCACTCTCTATTTCCTATTCCTGGTTGCGTGGGACCAAAGAGCATCATAGGTCACACAGTTGCCAAAAAACAAATATATTTTTCTCTATATGTGGGATTGTTTATAAATGCGTCTTAATATATTTCAGCCTTTTAATTATATCAATATTCAAGTGGCCTACCAGTATATGTCTTGAAAATTAAAAAAAATATATAAATAAATTTTATTGAGTTAATCCACTGAAGAATTGTGAATATAATAACCACTGGGCGTGGGCGGATACGAGAGAGAGAGAGGTAAAGGGGGTAATTACCCCCCCCCCCGGAAAAACTCCTCTGGATCTGCCCTTGCCACTGGGAATATCCGGCAAAACCTCAAAGGTTCCCTTCTCTTTATTCAAATTATTGTATATTGTCTACGAAATAATTTAACAAATAAGAACAAGAATGGTCTTAGAAAAATATCCGACAATAATTATCTGCAAATAAATTTATTTTATTTATTTGATATGCATCTGAAGTTTGTACTTTTGTTTAATTTTATACGTCTTTTTATTATTTATTTATGTATGTATTTTGGATGATTTTATAATGGTCCTGGAACCAATCCTAATAAATTTAAAAAAAAAAAAGCCCTCGGGGCGTGGTGTAGAGGTTAGCGTGCTAACCTCGTATACCAAACGTCGCGGGTTCGGACCCCAGGCAGTCCGATGATTTTATTTAATCCAATTGGATACCAGATGGCTTAAATAAGAATGCCTGGACCCCATATATGTATATTTATTCAATAACGGTTATCGTCAAAGTCTTAAATGGCCTGAGTTGCCGAAAAGACAGTGAGAATGTGTGTGTGAGTGTGAGTGTGAATGAGAAAAAAGTGTGAATGTTTTTTTATAAAAAAAAAAAAAAAAAAAAAAAAAAAAGAATAAATAAATAAATTGCAAATCCTAGATAGGCAACCAGCCAAACGGGTAAGCATCGTTTGTCATCGTCTCTCATTTGCGGGCGCAAGAGACTTTAATAAAGACTTTCTTCATAGTAAGTATGAGTTATTTCTCTCCCCCCACTCCTTTTCGGACTTCTACTTGTCATCAAGCGTCAGGCCTTGAGACGGCCACGCTTATCAAATATTTAGGTTTAATTTTTTAACTTAAAAAATGATCACCTCAAAGAAAAAGTGAACCATCTCTTCAATTATCATTATCAGATAAGTAGAGTGATATTCAAAAATTTTGGACTTCAAACGTTGCGCTGTCATTTTTATAATTATTGATTGAAAAACCATTAATAAAACTTGGAGAAAAAGTTCACCTAACCAAAGATAGAACTGAGTATCACTTTATAAAAAATTTTATATGCACACCCCCAAATTTCATTTACGAATTGTTAAAGAAAAAAATTGATAAGATAAACGATTATTTAGTCTCAAATAATGTTAATTATATAAATATTTTTATATATAGTCTAATTTATTAATTAAAAGAGAAATAAAAAAAAAAATCGGTTATCAAATTTTAAGATAAAAGAAAAAGAATGACAAAACTTTTTATTTACTTGTTTTAGTAGACTTTGGCCAGGAATCGACCTTTGAAATGTTTTTAAATCAAGGCTAGCTAGACAAATAAGAATCGAATATGTCCAGTATATAAGCGATATACTAAGAATAAAAAAAATTGTTCATATCTTAATTGATTGAGACAAAAACAAATTTCTTTATTACTCATTGTAATAAACAATCAGTCAATTGAATAATGATAAAATTTTATGAAAATTAATAACCGAGAGAGATAGACAAATTGCAAAAGTAATCATGACTAATTAGGGTTCAATACAATTATTCATTTATACTTTTATCTAATGTTGATAATATAAAAAATTTCTATTTTCTAATTCAATTAAGATGAATGATAGGGAACAAAGTATTGTTGGGTAACGTTCAAGTATCAATGAATTGTATCAATTTCAAAAAAAAAAAAATTCCTACTTTTCAGAGTGAGAATTTTATATTTTAAGCAGGGGCGTATATAGAAATTTTTTTTGCTGAAAATTTTTTTTTAAGAAACTAAATTTTTTTTCACAAGAAATTTTTGCGCTGATGTCTGTATATCCCTATATATGTATATGTGTTTGGGAAATTTCGGGGGGAGGGGGGCCCTCTCCCCCCTTATATACGCCCCTGATTTTAAGTCAGACAGTGAATGGACATCTTTCTGCAAATGAAAATTTTTCCTGTGTTTTGTGTCTGAATTATTAGCCAAGAATTAAAAAATAAACAAATTGACTACATATTCAAGTAAAATAGGGGGGTTGAAATAATTTTGAAAGTAAAATGAAAATATACAATTTAAAGAGCATCTAAAAAATAATTGATTTATGAATTTTAATCAAATTCCTTAGGAGCAATCGAAAAAAAAAACTGAAAAAGTTTATCAGTAAAGTAAGAGCGGATCCAGAGGTGTTTCTCAGGGGGGGGGTAATCTGGTGTGACTGGTCGCACAGCACACATTTTTTTTCTTAATTTCGGTAATTTTAAGACGCGTTCTGTACTTGTTTGCCAGAATATAAATACAAATCAAATTTTGAAGTAATAATTTTTAAATTTTTACATTAAAAATAAATTTTTTTTTCGAAAAAAAGTATTTTTTTAAATCTCAGGGGGCAATTACCCCTTTACCCCCCCCCCTTGTATCCGCCCTTGCAGTAAAGTACTAGTACTTTATGGCTGATTTTATTTAAAAGTCTATTTTTCTACCTAACTAAAATTTCAACCAATGGCTCAACAATTTTCCTAATTCGGGCAACAAATGAATAGGCCAGAATCAATAGCTAAGAAAGGAAATATATTTTCGCCACTTTTCCACTCAAAAGAGAAGACGTTTTAACAACGTAGGCTTGACTCAAAAATTGGATTTTTGGACTTTCGCCACTATGGTTCTCAGCAGGCGATATATAGATAAAGGAAAGTAAAAAAATACTGATAAGGAAATAATTTTAAAAAAAGTCTTGGGATCTCATGACTGGAGTTGAACTTTTTCTATAAATATAAATATGAAAATATTTTAAATTAAACGCATAGAAGGGTTTTGTGGATTGAAATTTAAAAGAATTTTTTAGAAGAAGAAGAAATTTCAAAATGGAATAAATATTGACGAGATATTTAGAAAAAGAGAGATTCTAATCCCTTTTCTACAGTTGAAATTAAATTCAAGAATCTATTTGTTTAGTATGTTAAAGAGATGATCCAAGTGAAGAGAGTTCAAAAGTCAATTCATGTGGAACTAATTAAAAAAATAATTATTATAAAAAAACTGATGTGACTGGTTGCACAGCACACAACTTTCTCTTACCTTTGGTAATCGAAAGTTGTGTTTTAAGTGGTCTGCAAAAGATTTCAATGGCAAAATGAGAATATACATTTTAAAGAGCATCTAAAAAATAATTGATTTTTGAATTTTAATCAAAATCATTGAAGCGAATTTTGAGAAAATCGAAAAAAACTGAAGCCCCATTCCTTCATGCTTAAAATTGAATACAGTCACTCACACAGACAGACAGACCATGTCGCGAAAACTGCTGTTTTGGATTCACATTTTTAAGAACCTTTAACAAGGGACCCCAATTTATGACAATTTGAAATTTATAAGGGCCTGCCAAGGAAGGCTGAGATTTTGTGTTAAAATAATTTTTTCTACATAAACTGTGAGTCCGACAGAGTCGAGGGAGGGGGGGGGGGGGGGGGGGGAGATCCAAACCTTCCCTCTCTGAAATTCCGAAATAATATATATACGCGATAAAGAGAGCCTTTTATATTCAAGACAAGGAATTAATATATAATTAATATTTATATTTTTATAACTCAAAAGGCCGAAAAAAAGTACGACATGCTGAGTACAAAGTAATGGTTAACCTCGAGGGTACCTACTTTTTTCGGGCATTTGAGTTCTAAATAAATATTAATTTGAAAAAAAAAATTTAATATTTTTTAATATATACATTTTAGAGGAGGATTTTTTCCAAAACAATTTTGACTCGGGTCTGAATAATTTAAATATTTAAAAATTAAAATTTAGTTGCAAAATTATTAGTAATTTCAAATTAAAGAGATTCTTTCTAATTAATTTCAACGCACCTTGGGCTTGATTCACAATAATCCTTGGATCTCCTCAAAAAATTCAAACAGAAAAACAAAACCTGACCATGACAATGAAAATGTGTAAAAGCCAGCCAGAATCGAGGAAAATGAATGAACTTGCAAATAAGTAGAAAGAGAGAGGAGGGGGATGGAGTGGGGGAGAGAGAGAGAGAGAGAAGGAGTGGGAGGAGTAGAGAAGCGCCTTGGTTAGAGAGAACCTTTACTACATGGGACACACCGCAACTGGGCTTCCTAAGGGACACATACCAAATTAATTGCGCTCTTATACTGTTTCCAAATCAATTAAAAAACAAATAAATATGTCTCGTTTGAGTGTTTTACTATCCAACCGGGCATTTTGGCCCTCTATAATTAGAGCAAGAGCAAGCGCCTCTGCTAGCGGTGTCATTCAAGTGCGTACGAAAATCACCGAATCGGGTATTCTCGAATCACCTTTTACGCCAGTGGAAATACCTGATATATCATTAACAGATTTTATATGGAGTAGAATCGATAAATGGGAGGACAAACCATGTGTCGTAAGTATATCTTGATTTATTAAAAGTGTTGAGTGTTTTTTTCTCGGACTGTCAAACTGTTATGGAACGATTCGCTATTTTTAAAAAAGTATCTCTCGCCTGAGCTTGAGGTTGCTGTAGCAACGCAACGCACGTGTCGTCTGGTTCTAGGGTGGGAGAATCCATTGATCAAATTTATTAACACGCCTCAATTATTTTGTTTATACGAAAAGCGTTTTAATTTTTTAAATGTCAATTGAACAATTTATAATTATCATTTAGGTATAAATCGAATTAATAGGTGACGGAGAAAAATTTATGTAATGATATTATAATTATTTATTTAATTATAGATGCTAATTTATATATCCTAATTCAAAAAGAAATATTTATGCCTTAAGGGTGAATTCCCAGTTACCCTTGGGAGCAAGTATATCACTGGAACTCGGAATCCCGGGGATATTTGAGGCCATATGAATATTAAAGGGGTGTCAAGTTTAAAATTTTAATTTTGGGTAGGTTCGTAGGGTATCAAATCATCGAAAGAATTTAAATAAATTCAGAGACAATTTCAAAGAATACCCCACTGCCTAATTTTGCAGTTATATTTAGTGTAATTGTTTAGGGGCAAAACTCTGCAAATTTTTCATTTGAATAGTAAAGTCAACATTGGGGGATGAGAAGAAAAAACGTTGTCCTAGTCCGTCCAATTTTTAAAAATAAGCCTACAGTATTTGTCTTAAAACAATTAAAGTGCCTTTGGAGAAGATAAAAGCTATGAAACCATATTTGGTCTATGGGGAAAATGTTATTGTTTCGCATAATGAGTGTTTCGCTTTACGAGTATGATTCTGGAACAAATTATGCTCGTTAAGCGGGGTTCCACTGTATTTTATAACAAATAAACCTAAACATATTGGATCATGTCAAAAATTCGATGTCGAGATTTTGACGGATATACACGTTTTGAGGTCCCATGAATCCAAAAAAGTGGTTTTCGTGACATGGTTTGTCTGTCTGTCTGTGAACAAATATCCCAAGAACGAAAAGAGCTAGGAGGTTGAAATTTTATATTTAAGTTAGGCACCCCAATGGGATGTGACAGGAAGCTTTTGGACAAAATCGGCCCAACAATACTAGTACTTTACTGATGCACTTTTTCAGTTTTTTTTTTTATTTTTCTCAAAATTCGCTCTAACGATTTTGATTAAAATTCAAAAATCAATTATTTTTTAGATGCTCTTTAAAATGTATATTCTCATATTGCGATTGAAATCTTCTGAAGACCATTTTACTCTTGTACTCCATAGAAAAGATTGATTTCATGAATATTCATTTGTCACTTTTGTATTTCTCGATAGAATTTTATAATTTTGTTTTGTAACAAAATCATATAACGAAGTGCGCTTTTGACCTCGCGATCAATGACATCAAATAAATGTTTTGGCAAAAAAAATTTTAATAGAATTGTAATTTACTTTTTTTTCAATTTAGTACAAAGGCAAATTTGGTTTGCCACTACCAATGAATGATTTTTTTTAAATTTTTTAAAACCGTATAAGATTTTTCTTTAATTTTATAGTAAAAATTTAATTATCTTGCGTTTCATTCATAAATATTAAACAAAAACTTAGCAATTTGAAGTTTTTTTTTTTTTATTCTGGGAGAGGCTTTTATGGAATATAGTCAGTTGGGTTTCAGTTTCAAAAGGCATCACTGATAAGATTTTGATAATTCGTTGCCATGGGGGTGGAATTTGTACCTGAATTCCCTTTAAATCAAGATTATAAGCTTAAATGCTTTAATCTGTCAGCTAATTGCCTTCTCAAAATAAACACTAAAAGTAGTATTTTCATAAGTTTTATCTGAATAGCTGTCAAAATATAACAGTTAATCTAACTAGACAAATATTTTATAAATATATATTTATAAAAGAATTATTTAGATTGAAATTTATACTCAAATAAATGATAAGACCAGTTAGAATAGTGCGGAAAATTTTAAAGAATTTGCTTTAAAAAAAATAATAAAACTAACAATCGCTGAATTGGAATAAAGGATCCTACCACAATAGCCATCAGACACTACAGGAGCACTGAAAGGACATAAATAAAGTGAGGCATTCCTCGAAAGGAGTAGGCTACATGCCGATGTTGAGAGAGTCCGTCCTCAAACAAGGACATTCTCCATAGCATAGAAGAGGTTGGATACAAGGATCCGGGTGGAACTAGACATTGGATTAGTTCATTACCTATAAATGAACGGAGATGGGGTTAAAAAAAAGATTTAACTTCACTGGGCCAAGAATCGAATAAGTCTCTAATTCAATTATCTCGGGGCCGAGATTAGCAGCGGAAATATCTACGTCGAGGTGCAAGCCCAAGTGATGAAGGCAGCAAAGGTTTCGGGATGCCTTCGAGATGTAGTGTGGAACAACAAACACATGTCCAAGGACTGTAAAGTCCGCATATACAAAACCTGCATACGACCCATCTTAACCGCCGTAGAAGCAAGAGCAGAAACCACCAAAACCAAAAACCGTCCGAAATGAAAGTCCTGAGATCAATCTCTGGGCTCAGCATCAGAGACAAAGTTCGGAATGAATTCATCCGAGACCAATGCGGAGACGTGGACATAGTGGAGTGGGCAAAAGGAAGATGCCGAGGGTGGTACGAACATGTAATGCGAATGGGCGATGAAAAAGGATCGCCAAGCAAGCCCTATTATCCAAACCAACCACAAAGAGAACTAGTGGGATGGATTGAGTTGGCAAGATTCAGAGGACTGATCTGGAATCTAACAGGAGAAATCCTAAGAATAAGAAGAAGAAGAAGAAGAAGAAGAAGAACTTCACTGGGTGCCATTTGATGGCTACAACGAGAGACCGGTTTGAGTGGTGCGTGAACCAAAACACCTCGGATAAATAAACGGGGACCCCGGTAAGAATTCCGAATAATAAGACCTCTAAAAAAAAAATGAAGTTGGCCTTGGGAGACCTGATTATGATTAAAAAAGATAAATAGTTTATATTTAAATAAAATAGATAAATATAAGATAAATTCGCTCAAGGGCCCACATCTTGTGGGTACGTGGATGGCGACCAAGAGCTGCCCGAGCTGGGACAAGTCCTTCTGTTCTTTGTATATAGGGTTGGAGAAAAAATTAGGTTCTGCCGACCCCGCATCGCGGGATTAAGGCAAGGACAAAAGAAGAGAAGATAAATATAATTTTTTAGAGAAGTTAACGATGGATGGATACGTAATGTGCAATAAAGGGATTGTATGCATTATTATTCAGAAGTCTTTTTTTTTCCTTTTGTAGTTAAATAGTTAATAAAATTTCAATAAATAAAGTAAATTTTAATTTTTGATATCAGCTTATGTTAAATTTAATTACTACAGTAAAGTTAGATATTCATTTCCTGGTTATATTATGCCAGAGTGCAGCTCGCAACTTTTCTTAATGTTATGTCACAAGGTTCAAATATATTTTTATCGGCTGTTTAAAAGGTTCATTAAGAGCATATACGTATTTATTTATTAAACATTCTTATTTTTAGTTTGTTAACTAATATTTCAACTAAATTATTTCTTTTTTTAAAACGGGCGAAATTTTGCTGGACAAAATATATTAATTTTAAAAATTTTTTGGTATTTTGATAAAAAATTAATTTTAGTATTACGATTTCATCGCAAAATTTAATATTTTTTTAATGAAAAATCTTTCAATGTTTAATAGAGAAAAAAATTTAAATAATTATAAAATAGAAATGGTCTTTTCGGTTGGTCTCATAGGATTTCTAATTATCAACTGAGAACTGAACAGCCAAAGCAGCAAAAAACTTGCCCTGAATTGGCAAAATTTGGAAAAAATTTTCGTTCATTAACAAAATTTTATTGACATTTTGAAATCGAATGCCAAAATTAGGCTGATCACTTATTTGGGGCCAAAAGGATAAATTGCTAAGAAAAATTTGATATTTTCTAATATATACGAAAAATACTTCCTTCCCATCTGAATGAAAAATATGTTAATATGTTAATAATTTAATAACTATATTTAAGAGCTGTTTTTAATTTTTTTCAGACTTGCGGAACATCTGATAGAAGTTATACTTTTTCGGAAGCACGAGCGTACTCTCAAAGGTTTGGATGTGCTGCCCTTGGACAATTAGGACTTAAGAAAGGAGACGTTTTAGGCTTGATTTTGCCAAATATCCCGGAATATGTTTTCGCAATATACGGAGGAATTGAGGCTGGACTTATTGTTACATTTGCGAATCCACTTTATACGCCTGGTAAATAATTTTATTCTTTGTAAAAAATGGGTCTTTGTTGATCATATTTTGAATATCTAAATCAAAACATTAAATAAAAATTTTTTATCTCTACGGGTGAACGCACACCAATTGAGAAAAAATGTTTTGTCCAAGAGCAAAATGTTTCGCTTAATGTCAATGCAAACCGATTGACCAAAACACTGATTGATCAAAAAAAGTTTTCAAACGTTTTCGGACAAACGATTTGTCCAAGAGCAAATCGTTTTGGTCAATGCCAACGCAGACCGATTGAGCAAAACGCTCAATGGCAAAACATTTTGTTAAATGATGTTGAATCATGTCCAATTGTGTTTTGCCTCCTCGGTGTGCGTTGGCACATAGAAAAGGATTGAAAAAACAGTTAGTCAAAAAAGTTTTGTCCGGAAAAGTTTTTGCTCAATTGGTGTGCGTTCAGCCCTCGCCTGAATGTGGCTTCATATAATGCTTGTATGATGTGCGGGTTGCCTAATTCAATTCTAAAAATATTTTCAAAAAGAAAGGGTATTTTTTTTTATTATTAACAAAAAATAATGATATGAGTAAAATTGTATGATGGTCCATTACTAAAAGAAAATAATCTATAAATTTTTTCCTCTATTAAATTGTGAATTATGAGATTAGCGCGATTCCTATCAAAAAGTGAAAAATTTTTGAATTAATTCTTGTGAAAAATAGTAAATTTTTACTTATTTCCATTAAAGCCATTTATAATCTCTTAGCAATAATTATTCAGAAGGGAAGTGAAAATCCTATCAATTATTAGAAAATATTTACGAGAGTTTACATTTTTTATGATATTCTGGAAAAATTTGCCTCACAAGGTATGGGGAATCCCCTGAATTTATGCATATTAACTATAACTAAAAATTTCTTAAAATTTTAATTGTCTATTGTACTTTTACTTCTCTGTATATACAGAGTTGACTAAAACCTCCAATCTATAATAAGATTTTCTAAAAGAATGATAAATATTTTTATTTTTATTTTAGATGAAATCTTACGACAATTTGAAAACGCCGAAGTTCGAGCAATTGTTACAATCCAGGCTTTATTACCATCAGCATTACATGTAGGAAAGTCATTAAAAGATTATAAAGGAACAATTGTAATTGGACAAGATGAACACGAAGCTAACACTTTGTCATTTAAACAATTACTTATGGAAGCTGAACCACAAGATTTACCTAAACTTAATCCGAATGATGTTGCCCTTTTGCCCTATTCAAGTGGCACTACGGGGTTGCCTAAAGGTGTTATGCTATCGCATAAAAATCTAGTAGCAAATTTAGAACAGCTTATGCATCCAGATATGCTCGACCACAAAGAAACTACAGGTGAGTTGGCAATCAAATTTTCATCTCTCAAAAGACAAACATGATGGTTGGGATTAATAAAATCATTAATCGATAAGTTGTATATAAAATTTCATTAAAAAATCCTAGAGGTAAAAACGACATGAATGAATAGAGTTAAAAAATGATCCTTTTGAAGCGATAATTAAAAAAAACGTTTAGCTTCATTAACATTGTAATTATATAATAGTCGGAGACTTAGAGAAAGAAAATTATTTAAAATGAAAGATGTAGAAAAACTTTTGATTGTATGAATCGATTTTTTGCCGCCAATTGAACTGTGAAGATGAATTGTAAAAATTCCAATTTGAATAAAAATTTAAATTCATCATCTTTTTCTATTATCAGATATACTTTAATATCAATTATTAATTATAGATTATTCATGATTCATTCAATACTGATTCATGTAACTAGAAAGTGAAAATGGAATTTTGAACTTTACTACTAGCAACGGAGTTGAAAATTGAAATAAAGATTAATTAATTAATTAAATTCCTAATGTGAATTAGTCAGGTATTTGTCCTGCCCGTTCTAAGCAGGAAAAGGCCGACTTGAAATGATATTTCGAGACCGATTTATTTATTAATATTCTTAAATTTGGACTTAGAATCATTGGTTATTTTATATATTTTGTGAATATATTTATTTTGTTGGCGGATCAAGTTACCCCTGGTGAGTCGGGATCCTCTGCCTACACTGGCATCGGTGTGCTTCTTTTGCACTTAATCAGGGGACACTTGACTACACCATAGGAGATCCGGGGTTCGAGTCCCGAAAACTGATCCACTAGCAAAATAAATATACTCACAAAATATCTAATAATTTATTTTAAATTTATAGAATAATAGGCAGGAAGAGAGGATGTCAGCCAAACAGGATAGCCTCTATCGAATAAAAAATCTAAATCCAGAGACGTTTCGGCTTTAATTACATAATGCCATCACCAGTTCTTATGTGAATATTGGCAAAAATTTTGTGTCGACATATATTTAATTTCCGATAGTACGATACATTCGAGGGATGTAAAATTTATAAGTATGGGAAAATATTTATAAGTTGTTATCATGGCAACCATTTTTCCTCTCTCCTATGAGGTACTGTACAAGAGTAAAGTGTGCTTCAAAAGATTTCAAGGGCAAAATGAGAATATACATTTCAAAGAGCTTCTAATAAATACCGGTAATGGATTTTTGAATTTTAATCAAAGGGATTGGAGCGAATTTTGAGAAAATCGAAAAAAATTGAAAAAGTTCCTCAGTAAAGTACTAGTACTCTGGCCGATTTTGATTAAAAGCTTATTTTTACGCCCTAGGGGGTGCCTAACTTAAATATAAAATTTTAACCTCCTAACTCAATTCCTTCATGCTTTAAGTTGAACACAAACAGACAGACAGACCATGTCGCGAAAACCACTTTTTTGGATTCAGGGCACCTCAAAACGTGTATATTAGGATGGCCGCAAAAAACAAAATTTTTTAATTTCTTTCGGCCGAACATCCTAAAAGTTGTCTTTTGGCTAGAAAATTATAATCAAGTTTTATCTAAATTGGATAACGTTAACCCGTGCCTCATCGGGGTTAAAATTTTAAAAAAGTGCGATTTTATCTAAAAATTCGGAGTTTTTACTTCATAAAACGAAAACCAAGTATCGTAGAAAAATGAATCTTGGCTCATTTCATAGCAAATTTAATTCTCTTGAAGTTTTATATTAACCATTTTTTCATTAAAACTTATAGATTTAGTGATATTTACAAATTAGCATTTCGGTTTAGATATATTGCTCTTTCTGAAAAATAAGTGGAAAATCACAATATAGACCATTCGATATAACATTTTGACGGGAAAATATCCCGAAGGGAATGAAATTTTTACTACCCCATACTCTAGAATGCCAATCCTATATTTTCGACCTCGAGGAACGTGTAAGGGGGAGGGGGGGGGGACAAAAACCTCAAAAATTTGAGAAATCTTTAGGTTTTTGCTTATATCTCAAACTATTTATATTTTGTCAAATTGACCGGCCGTATTTCGGTTAGTATTGAGTCTACGAATTCGTTTTATGTGCCAAATTTTAGCAAATTTAATGCTCTACAACTTTGTATTGTGCTATATTTCACAAAATATAAAGACTTTACGAGATATAAGCAAAAACCTGAAGATTTTTCAAATTTTTGAGGTTTTTGTCCCCCCTCCCCCCCCCACACGGTCTTCCAGGTCGAAAATTTAGGATTGGCATTCTAGAGTATGGGGTAGTGAAAATTTCATTCCCTTCGGAATATTTTCCCGGCAAAATGTTATATCGAATGATCTATGTATCAGTGATTTACAAACTTTATGTTACCACGCCTCCCTTAAAAATATTTAATCTTGTGACACCCCCCTCCCCCATTTTATAAAATAATACAAAAAAAATTTTAATGCTAAAAAATATAATTTTATATTAAAGCGGAGTCAAAAAAAAAAAAAATTCCTAGTTATTGAATGAAAATTTTGAATGAAAAATTACAATTATAATTTTGAAATTAAAATTTTCTTTTATTCTCGCCTCCGGCTCTTAAGAAGGCCGAAACGTCACAATAATTTTGGCTGCATATGACTAGGAATTTTTTTTTACTCCGCGAGAATAAATAAAAAAAATATTTTTTTTAATTTATTCTTATTTATATTAAAACTAGCAATCATTTGGAAAATTGGTCCTGGTGGCCAATATTCGCCCCTCCCCTTAGGCTAGTTATTTTATTTTTAAATTATTTTATTTTAATTTTAAACCCTTAATCCACCCCTGAGTAAAAGTATATTAAAGTAATTTGATTAACAAAAATATAGGCCAAATAGGAAGAATATAATGGTAAATAATGGTGACGATAAAAAAAACCATCGGGCTTGGTGTAGTTGGTAGCGTGCCTACCTTCTATACTGAACATCGAGGGTTCGGACCCCGTCCGAAATGGATAACAAATGGCTTAAATTGAAATGCCTGGACCCCAATATTTATATTATTAATTAATAACGGGTATCGTATAAAGTCTTATATGGCCTGAGTTGCCGAAAAGACTGTGTGTATGTGTGTGTGTGTGTGTGTGTGTGTGTGTGTGTGAATAAGAAAGTGTTTTAAAAAAAAAAAAGATAAAAAATAAAAAACAAATTTTTTTCAATGACACCTACACTCCCCCTCCCCCCTTTCAACAGCTTATATTCACCCTCTACCCTTAGTGAAATGCAAAATATTTAATTTCATATTCAAAAGAATCGTTTTTCGCAGTCAAATTATTTGTTTCTATCATTTTTTTTTTAACGATAAAATGCATAATAATTACCTTTAATAAGACTCTCAAGAGGGTGTGCTGGTTGACGGTGAGGTCAGGGTGGGTTACACTATATTAATTATTCACTTTAATTCACTTTAAACACAAAAAAGAGATCAGCGCCTGCAAGCCCGGCAACGCACTCGACTCGACTGAAAGAGAGATTCGTCTCTCTCTGTTTGTATAGGAATAAATAGATGAAAATAACAATTCCCTTTTTATTAAAAGTAAAAAAATACCTTTTGCTCTTATCTAACTATTTTTAGAGATGGAAAAAAATGTCAACAAGTGATTTGGAATATTCCAAGGCCTTTCTTAAATAATCAACCCTTCATCCCCCCCCCCCTAAATAAAATAATAATCAACGCTATTTTTTTGAATGTTTTCTATTTATTTGGCTTCGATTTAGCTAAAATAAATTTAAAAAACATTTTTTTCAATTTTTCAACCCCTTATCCAATACTAGTCTAATAAATAAAATAATTAACAATGCTTTCGCCTTGGGCGAGCTTCGCGTCTAGTCAGAAAAAATTAAAACCCTGAAAAACTTCCCTGGACCCGCCTTTGGGTTTTACACATAGTATAATTTTCTAGAATGAGTCTTACTTTAAATCAGTGGTTTCCAAACTTTATGTTACAACGCCTCCCTTAAAAATATTTAATCGTATGACGCCCCCTCCCCTATATATTTAATAAAATAATACAAAAACAAAAATTTTTAATACTAAAAAATTTAAATTTATATAAAAATATTTTTTTTATTTATTCATATTTATTATTTTAATTAAAAACTCCGTCCCAGAATCATTAAAATTATTTTATTTATAAAACTAGCAATCATTTGGAAAATTGATCTTTTTGGCCAATATTCGCGCCTCCCCTTAGACTAGTCGGCGCGCCTCACAATTTGGAAAACGCTGGTCTATATTGTGATTTTCGACTTATTTTTCAGAAAGAGCAATCTCGTCGCCTGAATCACGTAGTGGCGTATCTCAATTTCTATCATTTTTCAGGAGAGCTGTTTATAGTTCGTGTTGTTATATTAAATGTGTAGATACGCAAAACCAAAAAACCTAAATAATACGAAAAAACATGGAAATACAGATTCGTCACTTTGTGATAATGTAAAGAACGCCAGGACACGGCCATACCCGTTGTATCTCAATTTTTAATTTTTTTGAGATACGTCACTACGTGATGCAAGCGACGATATATCAAAATCGAAATGCTAATTTGTAAATATCACTAAATCTATAAGTTTTATTGAAAAAATGGTTATTATAAAACTTCAAGAGAATTAAATTTGCTATGAAATGAGCCAAGATTCATTTTTCTACGATACTTGGTTTTCGTTTTATGAAGTAAAAACTCCGAATTTTTAGATAAAATCGCACTTTTTTAAAATTTTAACCCCGATGAGGCACGGGTTAACGTTATCCAATTTAGATAAAACTTTATCATTATAATTTTCTAGCCAAAAGACAACTTTTAGGAGGTTTGGCCGAAAGAAATTAAAAAACTTTGTTTTTTGCGGCCACCCTAGTGTATATCCATCAAAATCTCGATATCGAATTTTTGACATGAATCCAATACCGTACTTTCTTATGTTAGAAATGATCGTCTTTAAATGGCTAACATTGTTTGCCAATGGGCGTGAGGACATTTATAATACCGGCGAGGCAAGGTTCTAAAATAAAAAAAATGAACATTGGCCTGCTTAAAGAACGAACGCATCGTCGATAATATAAATGCTCTCTCTCTGTCTACCGTAAACAATTTAAAGACGTCAATTACCCTACTATACAAATAAAAAGTATTTATAATAATGCGAATAAGGCTAATTAAATCACTCAATAATAATATATAATATAATAATTAATAATATTAAGAAATATAATTTTTTTTTTAATTCTCTTTTTAGATACATTTCAAGAAACTATTTTATCCGTCCTACCATTTTTTCATATTTATGGATTTAATGGAATTTTAAATATCGGTTTAACTCATGGTATTCATTTGGTTTCTATTCCACGTTTTACCCCAGAAGACTATCTCGGTGCGGTTCTCAAATACAAGGTATTTAAGTTTCCTAAATTAACCGATAACTAAGGCTGAGAGTTTATATATTTTGAAATTGTCAAAGAAACCTGATATTTACCCACACCTCCATTAATAAAAAATTATGTTAACGAGGTGAATAGCTAAATCAATTCGAAGTAGAATAAATAAAAGGCCAAGCAACTATGTTTATTTCTTTATTATAGAACCCACAGCGACGTGCGCATAGTTGTCCGAAACGTCGCTGCGGGTTCTATATTTCTATATTATCTATATTTTATTTATCATACTAAAAAAAAATTATGGTAAAAGTCAGAATAGGACCCTCACCCTAAATATAAAAACGAATACCACAAGCGAGGCGACTACGGGCTTAAAAATTTTTTTAAATAAATTTAAACAATAAGTGATGCAGCAGGCGGCCAAGAAATAAGCCTTTACGAAATAAAACTAAAGCCGAAATAACGCCATCCTCAGTAATTATAGCCGAAACTGTCTCCACTACTCTTGAGTTTCATTTCATAGAGGTTTATTTCCTGGCTACCTGCTCCATCACTTATTGTTTAAATACAACAGACACTTCACAAATTGTTATTTAATAAATTTATTTTACTCTATTGGCGTCTCCTGAATCTAACAAAAGTTCATTCTAAATAGTCACTAATTTGGTAGGCCTAATATGAAAAATGCACTTTATGTAATATCGGGGTGGGGAATAGGGGGAGACGCTATGTTTAGCCAAAATAGAAATGGTTTTTTGAGAACCTTCTCTTTCATGCCTTAAGGATTAAAATTAAAAGCTATTGTCGCATTTTCAGCCTACCATGTTATTCGTGGTGCCATCTCTGCTCCTCTTTCTCGCCTCTCATCCTGCTGTGACAAAGGCACATCTGGAGTCCGTGACCAAAGTTGTATGTGGCGCCGCACCTGCAACCAAAAGTCTATTAGATAGGTTTCTTGAGAAAGTTGGACGGGATAATGTTAACATCCGACAAGGTATGAAAATCATTAAATAATTATATAATCTAGAAATCGAACAAATTTCATTTCAGAAATATGTACGAGGAGGTGTTGAAAATAACCAAAATTATTTTTTTATTAGAAAATTCTGCTTACTTTTATTCAAATTTCATTACAGACCTTCGAAGTAATCTCCCTCTGAAAAAATTCAACTATTCCAGCTTTCAGTCCACTGTTCAAAACACTCACTGAAGCCCCTTTTTGATAGTCTGTTAAGTATACCCGAAATTTTGTTGTTTAGTTCTCGATCACTCTGAAAATGATGACCCCGAAGCTCTTTTTTTCTCTCCAGGAAATAGGTGGAAGTCAAACGGCGCTAGGTCCGGTGAATTAGATTTCTTGAGTCCTGATGACGCGATGTGCCGGTGCATTATCCTGGTGAAGGATCCCAAGAGCAAGATTTGGACTTTTTGTTTCAATCTTTCTTCTTAATGGCTTCTTCAATACTTCATAATAGTAATCCGCAGTAACAGTACGTTGTTTATCCATCCCCAACGCTGTGAAAACCATGCTAAACAACAAAATTTCGGGTGTACTTAACAGACTATCAAAAAGGGGCTTCAGCGAGTGGGCTGAAAGCAGGAATCGTTGTATTTTATCCGAGGGAGTTTACTTTGAAGGTCTGTAATGGAATTTGAATAAAAGTAAACAGAATTTTCTAGTAAATAAATAATTTCTGTTATTTTTTGACACCCCCTCGTATATATGAATGCTCAGATGACAATTTTTAAAGTTAAAAATAGCCCAAAAAGATTAAATAAAATTACCAATTAATTTAGCACTAGAAAAGTGTAGATTTCTTAAGTCAAAAAATACAAAAGCTCTTTTATTATTGCAGGATATTTTTTTCCCATCTTTCTAAATAACCTATGCGAAAGACAAACGGTCGAGTGGATACATTTTTATATCAAAATTTTATTTTACCTTTTCTATGAAGTGTACAGAAAAAACAATTTTAAGTTTTGTTGTCATCGTTCGTTGCCCTGATGAGAACCGGCGGATGGTTACTGAAAAAAAAGTTTCTTACAGATTTGCTATATATAGTTGCTTTCCATCAATTAATGCTATTTGATCTGAATCTAGATGTTATATATATATATATATATGGCAGGCAAAGATATAAAAATTTTAATTTTCGTGATTACAATTCGTCGGCGCACTTACTAAAGCGGCAGAACACACATCGTGAACAAACACCAAAGTTTTTATTCTCTACCTGAATGCATACGGGAATTAAATGTCTACATCCAAATCAAATGGCATATTTATATATTTTAGGGTTAAGACGGAGTCAAAAAAAAAATCTTGACATATGCAGGCAAATCTATTTTATTATGCCGTACCAAGCTGAAGTTTCGGCCACCTGTCTAGGGCATTTTCATTCTTTCGTTATCCTTAAGAGCGCTCCGTTCATGCGAATGTGTGTCACTGAAATTGTATTTTTCATTTATTCTCGACTCTGAAGATCAGTGGCCAAAACGCCACCCTGGAACGGCATAATAAAAGAAATAGATTTGGCTGCATAAGTTTTGCGATTTTTTTTTTTTTACTCTGCCTTAATCATACTTCCAAAGACATACCTTACTATTTAAGAGCGCTTGCCGGATAATTTTCTTTTTTGAAATACTCTTCGCGTTTGGAAAAATTTTAAACAACTGGTGAGAAATTAATTTTGCTGAAAACTGGACAGTTTTCTTCAAATGAATACTCATCTTGAAATTTTTTCTAAATAGATCTATCAATTATTTTTTGATCAAAAATTTAAATTTGTTTATTTTTTGGAATCGAGGGTATTAATTAATAATAATTATATAGATTGATATAACATAAAGGAGTACGCAGCAAAACGAAGACTTTTTTTAAAATAATCGGGATAAGTTTACAAACTAAAAAAAAAGATGATTATTAATAAATTATAAAATTTTGATAGAAAAATGTGAATATTTACATTCATTTAGGAAAAAAAATTTTAATTTTCTTTTATTTGATTATATTCTTCTGATATTATTTGAAAACAGGATATGGAATGACAGAATCTTCGCCCGTCACGTTATTTCCTCCATCTCCAGATAAGAGTAAGCTTTGAAATTTTGAACACGAAATGCATGCACGGTCATTTCGCAAATCTTTTTTTGTTGTTGTTTGAACAAATATTTTCTTCTATTAGATTTTAAATGATTTCTTTTTCTTTTTAGTGGATTGCTTCTTATTTCAGTAATATTCTTTTGTTGTTATTTTTCTTCTAATAATCTTTTTTAAATACAAAAGCATGAAATATTTTTTTTATTTTAAAAAAGTAGTTTTGAGTTTGATTTATAAAAGTAGTTTTTTTTTTCTTGTTAAAGCTTATTAAACTTTATAGTAGTTTTGACTTAAAATATATATTAAAGGACTCAACTTAAACCGCTTAATATTATGAAATGGGGGTTCTAATATAAAATTGAGATATACCAGGTATGAATAAGCTTGTGACCCTAAGATTTTGAATTTTGTTTATGCATAAAAAATTATGCTCTTATTTTGATAATTATCTTCTTAATATTCAGGTTTTATTATTATGACTTAATACCCTATTTCATAATAAAAATAATGCGATTTGAGAAGGTTATTTTGATATATATATATATATATATATATGTCCATTTTTGGATAAATGGAAAAAAGAAATATTTTCAACATATTATGTAATATTATATTTGAAGCTAGTATTAGTATATATTTAAAATATTTTATAAATTTTAAAATATATAAGGCGATGTTAAATAACCTCTATTTTAATTTGAAAATTTTATAAACTATAATATGTGTATATTTTATCTTTTTCCTTTTATTCATTTGGTATTAAATTCTTTTTAAAAATATCCAATTTTTCTTACAGTTGCATGCCCAATTGTTAGCATAGTTTTCTTTATAAATAGTTCTCTTTATGTAATAAGAGGGATTTGTGTGACTTTCACCAAAATATTTTCCTTTCAGAACAGGAGTGAAAAATTTTCCTCAATGTTAGTCCTAGAAAGAAATTTTTTTTAATTTAAAATACAAATTATTCTCAGGTTATGGGATGACGGAGATGTCTCCAGCTGCAACGATGCCAAGAAGAATTATGCCTGGAGCAAAAGCAGGATCCTGTGGTCAGCTCATTCCTAATACTCAGGGGGTCATCAAAGATTTGACTACTGGAAAAAATTTGGGTCCACATCAATCTGGCGAATTATGGGTTAAAGGTCCTCAGGTAAATATTTTCTTAACCAATGAATTACGTGGCTATTGATTTATATACAATGTTGTTATTGAAATTGAATTGCTCCTGCTTCCTTCCTTGTATATAAATATTTTCTTTCTTTTTTTTTCTTAAATTGTAGAACTGGGGTGAAGACAGAAACCCTTCTCAGGAATCTCAAATCTCGACATCGAATTCTTCGGTAAAAGAAAGTTGGTTGCTGTGCGACCAGTCACACCAGATTTTTATAATTTGTAATCAAAAGATAACTTTGATGATCCTGAGAAGGGTTTGTCTTCATATTGAAAAGAAAAAATAAAAATGAATACATTTTTATACCTCAATATATATATACAGGGGATAGACAAAATAATATGGGTATATACAGGTTATTTGGGGGTACTCTAGGATTCCAAGTTTTCGACCGTGAGGACTATGTGCTAACTTATGGGACTTTTTCAGTTTTTATTTTGTTTTATATCTCGTAAACTAAGCATATTTTCTCAAACATAGTATATAGTTGTAGAGCATTAAATTTTCTAAAAATTTGGTTGAGAAAAAGAATTTGTAGGCCCACTATTAACTGAGATTCGGCCGATCAAAGTTAGAAAAAGTTTCTTGAAATGTAAAACAAACAGAAAATTTGTTCGGTCGATTTTTTTGGAATTTTTAAAAAAAAAAAAAATTTTTTGTTAAGTACTCTTTTTAAATTTTTAAAATTAGAAAAAAAAAAAAAAAAAAAAGTTTGTTTTTTTTTTTTTTTTTCCCCTCCCCCAAGTTAGCAGGGGGACTTCAAGGTTGAAAACTTGAAATAATCATCCTAAAGAACCCCAAATAACCTGTTAAAAATTTCTACAATCAAATGGTAGCTCACCACATAATTAATAAATAAATATTGTCCGGTGTTCCTATTATAAGACCACCCCCTGTATATATATATCGAATAGTTCCAAATTATTTATTTTTATGAGAATACGGTATATGACGGTTTTGTAATTATGTAGGATTAAATAAAATGAAAAAATGCACACTATCTCTGTTTCTATTGAGGTTACGATACGGACCTACCTCAAAATAGAAACATGCATGACATTTGATGTCAACAAATTTGACAAGTTGCCATATGAAATGATATGCAAGTGAAGACATTTTTTTCTTTGATTTGAAATAGGTCCAAATCCGCAAACTAAAAGTTAAAAGTTTGAAAATCAATTATCCTTTTTCCCCTCATTTTATTTTTAATCCTTTCATATAAATTTTTGTTTTAATGAAATTGATATTACTTACATTTTATTCGTTTCTTTTCTTAAACTTATCCATTACAATATCGAATAATTTTTTAGAAAATCCAGAAATTATTAGAAAAATTTTTTTTTCAAACTTGGCAATCAATCATTAAATTAAAATTTTTCGTCTGAAAAAAAAAAATAAAAAATTTTAATAATTTTGTTTTTAATTTTTATGAAATATTTTAATAGGTAATGGTTGGCTATCTTAAGAATAAAGAAGCTACAAAAGAAACCGTTGATGAAGATGGATGGCTTCATACTGGGGATGTGGCTTATTTTGATGAAGATGAATATTTTTTCATCGTTGATAGAACCAAGGAGTTAATCAAAGTTAAAGGCAATCAGGTAATACTCACATTTTAAGTCTTGAATTATAAATTTATTACAATGAAATGATACATTTTTTCCATATCCTTGTTTTCGTAACAAATTAGAAATGAAAGTAATAATGAGATTCCTTTATATTAAACGAAAAAAAAAATTAATTTTTTATGAGATGATTTTTGATTCATGACTTTCATGTTTGTTTTAATTCGGTATAAACTTATCAAATTAATTATATTATATTTAATTGTTCATGGCAGTTTTTTTTTTGGTAGGTTAACTTAGTATAAAAGTGATCACAATTTTTTTCTTTTAAATTGTCTATTGTGTTTTATGAATTGACTGTTAACTTAAATTTTATTTAAATCAAAGTCGTTATTTATAAAAGTATCGTAAAATACTTGGATATACACTATGAAATGAATGAAAAATATATGAATTTCAAATTAGATGATTAAAAAGTTAGGTGAAATCTAGTCTAGAAATGATTGGTCCATTAAATTAGACAAGCACTAACTTTGTTCGGCTTGATCTGATTGATCCATCGATTCATTTGGGGTATCTATAGCAACATCGTTAATTGTTTCTAAATCATCTTCAGTTTTTTCTTCTGTAAATGGAACTTCATTTGATTCTTTATCTACAAGCATTGGTTCAGAGGGTTGAATATTCTCTTCTTCCAAAACAGGTGATTGAGCCTCTTCTTCTGTAGCTACTACGTCTGATTCTAAAACGGCTGTTTCAAGTGCGGCTGCTTCAAAGACAACATTCTCAACAGGAGCTTCCTGGATTTCTTCATTAGAAGTCGCCTCTTCGCTCTCTGTTTGCTTACTTGAAGAAATACTTTCATTTTCAATACTATTACTTGTAATTTCAGGCTCATTTTTTTCTTGTTCTTCTTCTTCAATTTCTTGTTCAGTGTTTGTGATATTTATATTTGATTCTTCTTCTTCTTCTTCTTCCTCTTCTTGTTTATCTTGTGAATCAGGTTCAATTTTGTGAGTTTCTTCTTTTAGTGTAGAAGAATTTTGATCATTTTCAGCAAGATTTTCATAGAAAGCAATTCTTTCCGAAACAATGTCTTCAACTTCAGAACTTGAATCAGCAATAGCACTTTTTTCTTCTAAAGGTTCTTCATTTTCGGGGTTTTTTTCATTTGAAATGAGTATATCTTCTGAGGAACAAATGTCAGATTCGGTGTGAGTTGGTGAACTATCGGATGCTGAATCTGGTGATATTTGGGTGTGTTCGTTTGCGTTTAATGCTTCTAAGGTACTTATAGCGACTTCAGCTTCGGATGAGGTCTTTTCACATAGACAATCATCAGTATCATCCATTGAAAGAAAATTGTTTTCGGTGGTTCTTGATTCTTCATTAGTTTCCATATCTAGTTCATGATTACTAGAGCATTCGACAGGTATTGAATTTTGGTCATGATCATGCCCATGCATTAAATTAACACCATCAGGTGTGACAGTTTCAATTGCTTCACCTAATTCGATGGGTCTGACATCCATAACCCCATTAACCAATATTTCTTGATTACATATAGGCTCTGGGGTTCTATTATACCCAGGTTCTCTTGTACTTACTACTAGAATATTCTTTTCAATCGCACGCATGAATTTATCCACTCGACTATATTCTTTTCGTGGTGATGTTAATAATTCACAGAGTCTTTGTATTGTAAATGGTGCATTAGGGAAGGATTCAATTCTCTCGATTAAACTATTTTTCATCGATTCATAATTAAAAGGATCAACATTAGGACAGGGTGGTAATTCTATTGTTGGACATGTCTCAAAAAAATCAGTTATCACGTTTAAAAGTTTTTCACGGAACAAACATTTAACCAAAGACCATTGATAGACAGGATCTCCAGTTTTAGCCACATATAATAAATATTCTTCAAGTTCTTTAGGAATGTCTTTCGGTTTGAGTTTTGAAAACTCATCAAGTAGTTGTAATAATTCTTCGGGATTCTCCATAATATATTAAAAACAATTAGTGTTAAGTCGTAAGTCAATTAATAGTTCACAATCCAACTATCGACGCAAACAGAAAGCAGTCAGCAGGGTTGCCAATTCATCGAAACCTAAAATATAAATTGCAATTAGAACATATTTTTTTTTTAAAACAATATTATTCGTTATAACTAAATAACTTTCCCTGTTAATTTTATTTCAAAAATGATATCCAATTTGTGATATTAAATATATAAATTTCTTTTGCAATGTTGGTGTTTATGAAATCAATGACTTGTTAGACTTTAATCTCTCTTGAATTATATAATATTGAATGAATGAAATCATTTAGAATATTATCTATTAAATATTTATAGTGATTATTATCAAAATAAAATTTCTCTTTTTCAATAATATTCATAAATGAAAAGCAAATTTCTAATTGATATAGATGATGAATTAATTAATTATGATGGATTTTTTTTTTATCAAATTTAAAAAAAATGATTTTTTTTTAAATATTTTGCCTTATTTTCGTTTATTCATATATTTTCATTTTTTCTTCCAATTAAACTTGTTAAAGTTTAGCGCGATATTTCAATATTTTAAATGAAAGAGGGTCTCAGTAATAATAAAGTAAAAAAATTCTCTCTGATCTAGGGAGAAAAATAATTAATCAATTTGCGAGCGCCTTCAGATTATATTTATATAATAAGTTTATTAAAATAAACTATTTGCCTTCCCGATTGAAGCTTAATGAGTGATGCCGAGAGAATTATGGACCGAAACTCCTCAAACTACGCTGTTTTTTTCGGCAAGTGTGTAGGAAGGGAAACAAAAAAATTTTATTTTTTGTTTTTCCCTTCCTAGTTTCGGTCTAGTATATTCCTTTGGTGTAGTGATTGCTCTCAATATATTTCATAGATCATGTATGCACTTCATAAAAAGTGTGATTCCATCGATTTATACAATTTATAATCTACCATTTTCATTTTATTTTTAAATAGGTGTCTCCAACTGAATTGGAAAATATTATCATCCAAATTCCTGGAGTAGCTGATGTTGCTGTTGTTGGAATACCAGATACCTTGAGCGGGGAAGTTCCTAGAGCCTATGTAGTTTTAAAACAAGGTTCAAATATCAAAGAACAAGAGATTATTGACTATGTATCTCCGAAAGTAACAAAATATAAGAAATTGGTCGGAGGAGTTTGTTTCCTAGACGCTATCCCGAGAAATCCTGCTGGGAAAGTTTTACGCCAACAACTGAAGGTTCTTGGAAACCCGGCAAAATAAGAAAATAATTTTTTTTTTTTTTTTTTAAATATATTTATGTATATGTTATTATAATGTATTATTATAAAATTAGATTATTTTTGTAAATAAACTTTTTTCTTAAGTATGGTTTTCTTTTTTTTTTTTATCAATCTCATGTTTATTTAAATATTTTTTTTTTCATAGGAATAGAACGGCTAAAATAATATATATATATATATATTTTCTGGATTAGGCTGATAAAAAATATCCAATATATAGTGAGTGTTAATATTAAATCATCTCTATGCGATTTCTCATGTGATTAATTTATCATTTTTATAAATGTGGTTGGACATTGCCAATTCTCTTCTTCATTTGAACCACACTAGTTTTAATTAAAAAATTTTCACATGCTTTTTTTTAAACAATGAAATAATCGCATGAGATGTTCTTTAATAGTACACTGTACATTTTCTTTCCATTTTCCCATAATTGAAAATTGGCATAAGAAATTGATAATGAGAAATAGGGAAATACTGACACGCCCAGTAAGCTCAGTTGATAGCTGTCCACGTAATCACTAGATATGCGCCAAGGCTAAGATAAAAAGATAATAATTATTAATTACAAAGGATTTTTTTTTTACATATTTAAGTATTATCGATAAAATTTATTTATGAAACAAAATTTCATCTCAGGATTGTGACTTTCTAAATGGCTCAAAATTGAAAAATCTGGTGTGACTGTCGCACAGCACACAATTTTCTCTTAACTTCGGTAATCGAAATATGTAAGAGAAAGTAAAAATATGCTCACACCAAGTTGCAGTGGTTGTTAATCCTTTGTAATCAAAAATTGATTTTAGATACAACTAAAATCATTAAGGGCTATAAAATGATATTTATGTTGAATATAAATTGAATGTTGATTGACTGAATAGACATTAAAATGGCAAATAGGCGCGAAACATTCTAGGAAATGAGTAGACAGGATGAAATTTGACAATTTTGTTTAGTTCGACCGACTAACGTCAGCTAAAAAATATAAAAAGTTCTTATCTTTCATTCTAATTGCTCAAATCCGAGAAGTCTTCCGACTATTTACCAAGATCAATATATATATATATATATATATATATATATATATATATATATATAATATATATATTATTCTATACAATGATAAATATTTATTAAAATTGGATACCATTAATGAAATTCGGTTAGAAGTAAAGTGCATCTAATCCAAAACTACCAGTTGCACAAAAGTTATAATTTATAATTTAATATTTTTTCTTTTAGCCTCTGTACTTGGACATCTACAATAAGCAAAGTTTTCATTAATCTATAATTTAAAGAAACCTTATTATTCAAATCATTAAAAAAAAAAAAAAACATTTCACTATTCATTTTATATATATAATTTATATATATATATAATTTGATTTTAAAATATTTGTGAACTTGTTAGTTTTTTAATTAGATGCTCTTATTTTCTGACTTTCTATCCTAAACTAAATTTTGGAAATTTGAAATATTAAGAGATTGTTTGATGGCAAAAAAAAAACCCTCCTGTCAAAATTTTGTTAACTCAATTTGTTTGATTTTTGACTAAATTTGCTCACTTGATGATCACTATTAAATATCTAATAATAGAAAACGTAAATGTTTAATCAGAAGCAATGATTTGATCCAAATATCATTTTGAAAATAAAAGTCAAATTAAAATTTTAGTTGTAGGAAAAGCAAATAGAAATAGAAAGAAAAAATTCCTACTTTGGACACGATATTTTCGGTGCCTCAACAAATATCGAGAAAAAATTTTGACAAATTTATGTTTTTTAAGTGTGGGAAATCCAAATATTAATTAAAATGAAAATTCAATAATTTTTAAAAGTATAAAATGACATATACCTCAAATTTCATAACCTATCGAGAATTAATTTTTTTTTTAAATTACTAAATAAAATAGTTCTTTAACTAAGCAAAGATAAATAGTTTAATTAATTACTTTGATTTAATAAAATTTGATTTAATAAATATATAATATTTAATGTAAAATTTAAATAATTAACCAAAATTGGTATAGGTATTTGTCATTTTATTGATTAAAAAAAAAATTAGATTGTGTTTAAAATGAATTAACCGTAAATTAATAGTAAAATGATTCAATTATAATAGAAAATAAAAGTTAATTAATATATAAAAAAAAATTTTGAACAAAATAAAATACACCCACCCGTATTGATTTGATTTCTCTTTCAGTCAAATTTTTAGTTCTTTGATTTCTTGTATTTGATACACTCAATTTAAAAATAATTAATTAATTTTTGTTTTCTTGAATGCCATAATTAAATAAATGAAATTAAATGATTAAAACGGATTAAAAATGGAGGTATTTATAGAAAAAGTGAAGCCATTTTAGACCTGAAGTTAGTCGAAATTTGTTAGATATTCATCGGCATTACAACGCTGATCATGAATATATATATAAATTTCATTTTTTATATTGAAAAATAATTTATCAATTAAAAAAAAATTCTAATTTTAAATTTAATTTATAATTTAAAAAATTATTAATTTTTTTTCTTTTTTTGTTTCTAACTCAACTTCCCCCACAAGAATCTACCGCTAATTTTGAAATTCATTGCTTCATTAACAATAAACAACTTTAATCCTTTCCAATACCAAATGGCTTAAATAAGAATGTCTGGACCCCATAAATGTATATTAAATCAATAACGGTTATCGTAAATGTCTTATATGGCCTTAGTTGCCGAAAAGACAGTGTGAACGAGAAAAAAGTGTGAATGTTTTTAAAAAAAAAAATCCTTTTCAATCTATGATATCTTTCAGAAATCAATGCTACTTTTTTTTAAAATATATTTTCTGAATCTTAGGTCTCAGGGGTCAGTGACGGCGATACTGGGGGGCTAGGCCCCCCTCTAGCCTCCCAGTAGGGAGGGGGGGGGGCAAGCACCTCTGCACCCACGGATGCCCCCCAATCAGCTCGAAACCAAAATCATGGGGTGATATAAGTCTTATATAAATTTATTATTTATGATACTGATTTTGAGAAATTCTGCGCCCCCGTATCCAATGCAAAGCCAATCTCTTTCCTGGGCCTTCAGATATTTCTCAGCTGATACGTGAGGGTTCATGCCAACCGAAACTGAAAATGTTTTCTTACACGACGGTAATTTTTCAAGACGTTTCAGTCCTGGTTGGTATGGCATTTACAAATGGTTTGAATATAGTGTAACACAAGGTTACATATTGCTTTGTAGGCCATTTTTATTTTCATACAAAAAATGATGGCCAACAGTATTTGTGAATTTAGGATATAGAAATAGAAAAAAGAAAATTTTTAAATTCTCAAACACACCCCACCTCTTATATATATATATTATCTATTGACTGCCTCCTACCTGCTGATAAGCTTGCTCCACTTCTGCCTCTCCCCCCCCCCCGCTGAGAATAAGCTAGCGCCGTCACTGCAGAGGGTGGAGAGAAAAAATCATGAAGTGGTTGGTCGTTTTTAATAAAATTGGAAAAAACTAAATTAGTAAAGTACTAATACTCGAAATTTTTCCATAAAAGAGACCTAGCGCAATTTCATAGTAGTACCGCAAATATTGTTTACATTTAAAATTTGAAAAAAAAAAAAAAAAAAAAAAAATTGGTTAGTGCTGTTTTCGAGAAATGGTGGGCTTACAAACGAACGTACAGTGAGGGTCAAAGATAAGTCCCACCCATGCGTTTTTTACTTGTGATTATTTCATTGTTTTTATAAAAGAAAATGAAAATCTTTATTGGGAATTTTCTAGGTTTGAACCATGAAAGTTTCCATTGAAAAAAATATATATTTTTAAAAACATTGAAATAATCACAAGTAGAAAACGCATGGGTGGGACTTAATATTGTCTCTCACTATACATTGCTAGTATAAAATAAGATACAAAAATAAGAATTAACAATGGGATAAATATATATAATATGTGAAACAAGTCAAAACAGTCCACGAGATTTGGAGAATGAAAACAAGTATAACATGTTATATAATTTTTATTATAATATATACTTGTTTTCATTCTCGAAATCTCGTGGACTGTTTTGCCCTGATTTACATATTCTATAAAAAATAAGATTCGAATAAATAAGAAGAAATTTACCTAAGTTTGATGGACTCGTATTTCGGAAAAAAAGCATTTTTAAGAAATAGACCCAAGAAGCCATTCTTCCTCTTCAAAAGATCACCTATTTCACTAAGATTCACTCAAGTTCAGCATGGTGTGAAATGCAAGTAAAATAGGCTCATACATACAAGGCACTGGACATATAATAAGTTCAATTAAGATATTTGAACGATACAAACTCTTCTTGGAAATAGAGATTTGTTCACTTAAACATTCACTCACATTATTTGGCACTCCAAATTTCAATGATATCGGTCGAGGCGATTTAATGTGGAAGACAATAATTTATTTGCAAATCAAATATTTTTCATTTATGTCTGTTTTTTTTTCACCATCCATCATTTTTTCACCATCAATGGCTTGAAAAAAGAAAAATACAACATGAAATGTATTAATTTCTAAGAATTCATAGAAAAATCTGTATATAATGTATATTTATTCAATTTTTTTCTTTATTTTTTTTTTTTTTTTTTGAAGACATTTCATTAAAAAAGTAATCGCAACATAAATATTATTTCGTAGGGCATTTACAAAATTTTAATTTTTCTTTTTAAAAAATAATAAATTATTTAAGAGAGAAATTAAAATAAAACGAATGTGAAATGTATGTAGCATGATGTATGTATACATTTTTTTTTTCATGGACGGTCCTAATAAGAATAAAAAAAAAATATTAATAATAAATTAATAATTGAGATAAGCGTTTACATCGGTGTAATTTTCGCCATAATTATATTGAGCACATTTTATATTTATAATAAAAAAAAATTAAAATATCAAAATAAAAAAATAAAGAATTAAAATGCATAGCTGCCGGCTTGAAAAAAAAAATTGTCTCCTGGCAAAAAGCATTCAATCTATTTTGAATTACGAAATATTTTAAGTATATCGATATATAGCGAAAATTGCATCAAGGTGACGCCGAAAGATCCAAATGTTCACAATTTTAAATGAAGAGAAAATGAATTACTATCTATAATTTCTAAATTTAATTTGTATAAAAAAGGATATTTTAAAGATATACAGTATATTTATAATATATATATATTTTATTTATAATCAGTCTGAAAAGTATTAAGGCATCCCGTGATGAATTTATCCTTATGTAAAACAACTATCCGGTAACAACACACTTAGTGTTTTTTTCTTTTTAAGTAGAAAGACCTTTTTTATGATCTTAAACAATAAGCCCGTATTAGTATAAAAAGCTAAATGCTTCTAATTTTTTTTTTTAAGGATTATTTAAATACAAATTTAACCCAGTTTTCGCAATTAATTACATTTCTTCTGGAGCACAATTTGTCTATTCGGCATTTTTGGACTCAAGTTTTGATGAAATGGATATTTTTTTTTTCATTTTGTATAAACAACAATTTGAGAAACCTACTTGTCCTAGCCCTAAAATTTATAAAATCATAACATAACAACAATATTCCATATATAATATATATAATAAATAAATATTATCCTAGCATATTTATGTTCATATGTATAATATATAATTATAAAAAATGGCGGATATGTATATATAAATACACATATATATATATACTTCAACAATATATATATATGTAGGTAAATATATACAATAAGTATATATATATATATATAGCGTGAATGAGGATCATCGAGCAACCGGCATATTAGACGAGGGTGTGCCGATCGGTACGGATAGGTCGCGGCGGGACCGGACCGTGCCTATGCCGGTTGCAAAGCGAATGCTATACTTCAGCTCCGAGATCTTGTGTTGCGGATTCCGCTATTGGAACATAACGATCATTAATTCGTACCAGGAGGATTGTTCTATCAACGTGAGATCGTCGATTGGGATCACGATGTGAAGGTACCCAGCGATGGACAACCTAAAAAAAAATAACAAGATCAATAATTCAATTATAATAAATTTTGAAATTAATGGCTGAGTGATTATTAACAGGAGCAGGTGGATGTAAGCAGCCAACAAAGAATAAAATATTGGAAAAAGAAAGTAAAATTTTATTTCAATTGTTGACGTTCCCGGAACCATCTTCAGAACGATTAATATTGCTTAAATTCTCATCGTCCTGAAGATGAGACCGATATTTAAATAAAATTCTTATTCTTTACTGGCTGCCTACATCACCTGCTTCTGTTGAAATTTATTTGAATTTTTTAATTTAATTGGTTTCCAAGATGAAATAATGAATGATAGAAATAGATGTTTACCTGGCCTTCCATGCCTTTTTCAGGAATCCAATCTTTCCAATGATTGCGTCCACCTCGAGAACGCATCCTTTCATCGGGCCAAATAACATCAATTCTACGACCTAAATTAATGGCATCATAGACTTGTGTAGGATCAATTATCTAAAAAAAAGAAAATACTACTATATCAGCAAAGATTTTGATAATAATAGCTTTCTTATCAAATACTGTATTAGTAAAGAAATAATTTGGAAAAATTCAAAAAACTAAGATTATATAAAATTAAGAAAATTATTGCAAATTATACTAACCCTAACGCGATGTAAAAGAGGTTCCTTATCATAATCATGGGTTTGTGAATCTCCAGCAGCTTCACGTTCCTTGTTTTCATTTTTCGAATCGGAAGAAAGAAGTCCCGCAAGACTGGCCAGAGTAGCACTGCTTGGCTTTCCCACAGAGGCTAGACTCCCACGATTTGTTCGTCCAAGAGATCCACCTCCTCCACCACCTCCACCTCCTCCCACACCACTTCCTAAACTTCCTCCTCTTCCTTGTGAACCAGTTAATGCTGAATTTTGACTATCTACTGTTTGTGTGCCTGATGAGAAAAATACATTGCACTGTAAAGCATAAATGCCTTCGTGATTGAAAGTGACATCATCATGACCAGCTGTTGTTGTTGCTCCTGAACCTCCGCTGGAGCAACCTTCCCGACATCTACGTCTGGCCCGACGCCATAATCTCCTGGCTGCTCGTTCTATAGCTCCTAAACTCACAGATCCGCCAATAACTTTGCGCAATTGTTCATTTGTTTCAGCATAACTAGTTGTTAAAGGGGATACATAAATGGGATAACCAATAGGTTGATCACATGAACTATTTATAATATTACGAAGTGCTTGTTTGGCATTTTGGATAGAACCTCTTTCAGGATTTCTATTTCTTAAATATACAAGTTCTTGTTGTTGTCCAGCCCAAAGTCCACGAACACATTCTCTGTTCATTTTAATTACTCGGAAACTGAGAAATCTTTTATTGAGCATTATTACTTTATATTCATCAGCGCCATCATCCAAAACATGACGTAACGCTAGTAATGAAGGAGTTCCAGCTAATACCGCATTCCGCCAAGCAGGATCACCTTCATGTGAAATCACCATGTGTTCATTATAAGAAACAATAGCGTCATAAAGGGTTGCTGGATCTTCATATTCATCAGGTAACATAAAATGATCTTGATGTAATTTAAGAGACATTCGTACTCCTGGTGCCACAACTCGACGCAATAACTCAACATCAGAAAATATCCATTCATCTCTTGCTGAAGTAATTCGAAAATCACCCTTAAAAAGTGCATGTAATCCATAGAGAAAGAATTCAACACTTGAAACTGTATTATGTGAGGCAGCACCTAAAGCACGTCTGCCTAAAAGACTGAGTGCAAAACATAAGGAAACCAAAGGGGAGTCACGAGATTTATCCAGAGTAGTGTCTTTTTTCTCTGCGCAATATTGAATCCATTCTAAGTAAACATTACAAAAACTACTTCTAGTTATTCCTGCTGCGCGATAGTCATAATCATCATCAATATTCATATTAAATATTGGATCGAGATCAACGAAGTTTTTATCTAAGACTAGTTTCAGAGCTTCTTGAATCGTGGAAGATTCAAGCCACTCATTAAGTTTATTTGAACGTACACAATAAAATACAATGCTTTTAACGTAGTAAGTTACAAGTACTTTTCGAAAATCAAAAACCTGAAGCATAGATACAGCTGAATTATCTGAAATTGAGTAGCCTTCTAAAACATATTTTGTAGCTGTAACTTCCCAGGCAAGCCATCTTTGACTAAATGCTGCATTTGCACTTAAACAATGAGGTAAATGTCCAGGTTCACAACAACAGAAGCCTTCATTTTCTTCCACACCTTCTGAAATTGCTTCAACTTCCCTTTGTTGGCAATAGGTACCACGAAATTCAAGCCCTCTCATTTGAAAAGTCACTAAGCCATTACCTAATTCTATGATGTGGACAAGACAATTAAGATAATCGGAGGCAAGTACAAAGCAATCTCCTTGAGCAACAGGACCCCATCTACCCATTATGAGATCTCCACACAGCGAATGTTGAAGAGATCGAGTTAGATGTTCATAAAAAATAGAATTTAAATTATTATCATCAGAACCTAAATTTCTTTCAAGATGAGAAGATAATCTTGTATTACTATGATCCACACGCCTTGTATTATAATCTCTTTCCCAAAATTTTATTGGACGTACATAAGAAGCGAGAAAGATAGCGGATCCTAAGAAAGGATTGAGAGGAGTAGAAAGTGCAGCAGAAATGGCAGCTTGTAGAAAGAGCATGGCGGAATGAGGTACAGAAAATGGTTGAGCGAATGCATGGAATGCAGAGCCCCAAGTAATTTGCCAAGGAGCGATATAAGTAATAACAAATTGCACTTTCAGTAGGAACTCGTAAACTTTAGAAAATATAATTCCCATAAGAAAGTAATCTACAATAAAAGTTTCACTAAGCGCTGTGAAATCTAATTTGAAAAAGAGGACGGCAAAAATAAGAACTAAATATTGTGTGGCCGGATCAGAATAAGAACCACGTAAACACTTTAGACCGCATATTACTACAACAAGGCTACCCCAATGCTCACCAAATTTACGTGTTACTTGAGGTGAATCGTTAGTAAGGGCTGCTATAAATAAAACAGGATAAAGAACGTTACGTTCAAAAAAGCATAAATATACATATGCTTTTTCAAACCACATTATCTTTGCTGCTTCTCGGACCTCAAATTGGCCATGTTCATATGACCGCAAAACAGGTCGGGCGAGACATAGCCAAGGTAATTGTTTTCTTAATTGGGGACATATATAATGCAAGATAAATCCAAGAGCGGCAGCCACACAACATAATACTTTACATAATTCAGGCTGTAGAGCTGTGAATACTGTGCTACAATGAATTGCAAAAATAAATAAAGAGAGAGCTCCGCAAACAACAATATCAGATCGTAAACGCGCTTCTACAGTCCTTTGTAATTTGTTGGGCAGTGGATCTACTAATTCTTGTTCTATGGGATTTTCAGTACCCGGACTAGGAATATTTTCTTGATTCTCCATTTTCGAAGAAATTGGTGGTTGAGAAGATTGTTGAGTAGATTGATTTTCACGGTCTTTTTTAGCATGTTTTTTCCTTGGAGGATGATCTACATCAAGAAGTGGCCAAACATGACTTTTGAAAATTGTCCAAATAGGACCTGGATCACTTGCGGCTCGACTTAAATGAAAGGATGTTGCAACTAAGAGACCGCAAAATATCGAAAATAAAATATGTTGTGAAGTTTTTACTTCACTAAGACCTCCAAAAGCAAAACCATATAAAAAAAGTACCGCCATGCATGAACGTAATACACAATAAAATGCCGCGATTAAACTTGATGTAGCATTACCACCAAAGACATGCATATCTATTTGCTCCAAAAGGTACATAGTAAATGTATTAATTTGAGGAAAGAGTCCGAGTGAAAAAACAATAGGAAAAAACAATAATAGATTTATTAAAAGATCCCGTGCATGTCTTGCTAAATTTTGACCAACAATTGTAACCCCCCAAAGTACTAATTGTGGATGGCGAGAGGAAAAATTACTGGTACCATGTCGATCAAGGAGAAGAACTAATAAGCTGCATAAACAGAAATAAACGGGCCTACTAAATGCAACAATACGATTAAATCCATGGGTGGGAGATGCAGCATCAGGTTGAACAGATTTAAGTAATGAATATTGGCACCCTGCCACTACGAAACAAAATAAAAAAGCAAAAATATCTCTATAAAAACCTTGTCGAAGAAGTAAACCACCAAGAAGGGCTACTGATGATGCTAAAATAACAGCAAGAGCAGCTTCAGGCCAAGAAAGATTACGATCAAGTAAAGCCATTAAAGCTAATCTATCCAGTCTTACTTTTATTGTTGTACATGGTGAAATTTTGCAATTATAATAACATCGCGATTTTTTTGTTTTCATATAATCAGAAGCGTTTACCCAATGTAGATGATTATAACTGGGAGTTTCAGTGTCAGTTTCAACTAGAGAGCAAGCTATTTGTGAAGCATTTGTTTCAGGTAAAATATCTGAAATTATATTACTGGCTGAATGTATATCTGTATTATGTCGTTGTCTTGTTAAGCAACTAAGCCGAGTTGATCCGCCAGTGGGGGGCATTTCTAAATAATAAGAACCTTGTCTATTAGAGGAAACAGTATTGCCGGATTTGACAGGGCGATCAAGTATCATTGATAAACCTGTTGAATTAAGTGATGCTGATGAATTACTTAATGTATCTTCCGGTGGCTGACGAAATAATGTAGCTAATAATTTCACATTGGTATTTGCAGTACCTGTTCCTTTTTCATCAAATGTATATGAAAGCCAATTGCCGTGTTCGTCCCTAAAACAATGCACTGCCCCTTCCGTGGTATCATCATGTGATTTTGCAATATGAGTCCCTGGCAAAACATTAGCTGGGACAGGAATGGAGCTTCCATTTGTAGTATTAATATCATTAGTGGTAGTAGCCGCTTCTCGACTAGTAGTTCTATGATTTGCTCTCGAACGATGCATTCGAGTTGTTCGTTTTAAACGTCTAGGGCGTGTTCGTGGATGAATTTGAAGAACATCTCCCGAATTTGTTCCATTATTTGCACCAGTATTATTACCATTATTATTATGAGTTATTTCCGAATTAACTTCCCGCCGAGATGCTAAAAAGGCAGCTAATAATGGTGTGGCTGGAGGCAATAATGAACTTAATTCGTTATTCGATCCAGATGATGATGCTTCGTTATTATTATTGTTATTTATATTACTACTATTGTTATTATTATTTCCAATAGATGGTAAAGTTCGATGCCAGCCGTTTGCAGCAGGATTAACTAGACATTCGAGCCCTTCCACTCTTGATCCGTCTGAAACTCGATCGACATCCAAAAGGGGACCAGGAGGAGCAACAGCAAATTGATTTGGTCTGATTGTAAGATACATCCATTTATCTCCATTTCCTCCAACGGATTTTTCACCTGCAAATACAAAAAAAAAAAAATCTATAAGTATTGAATACATTTTTTTTTACTATTTATACAAAAGATATAAGCAGATTTCACCAATGAGATGAATGTCTATTCGCACCCGAAGAAAACACAAATTTATTTATTGAACAGTCAAGTTCCCTTAGCAACCAATGAAACAAATCATTGTTGAAATCTGCCTTATAAATTTCACTTCAATCAACAAGTGCTTGAATGAAATAGGATACCTTCTCTTTTCCTTCTTCTTCGTTCCCAATCGGTTCCTTTTCCTGGAGAATCTTCAATTCCTTTTCCTAAAATCACAATAAAATAAATTATTTATTTAAAACAATGATAAAATTTAATTATTCAGACTGGTAAAAAATGACGCTCCAAATTTATATAAGTTGGGACCAAGGACCGAGGAGTATTTCGGGGAAGGGGTAATCTAGTGTGACTGCGGCACAGCACACCACTTTCTCTTACTTTCAATAATTTAAAGTTGCATTCTGTACTTGTTTACGAGATTTTTTGTGTCGAAATAGATTTGAACAAACACCCCGATAGCTCATTTTGAGGGATCCACTTTTTTAGAATCAAGGACGCTCAAAAACATCCTCGACACGATTGCATTATTACATATATAGATAAGGGAAAGTAAAAATATATTTAAATTAAATTTTTAAAATTTTATATTAAAAATCAAATTTAATTTACAAGACAAGACAAAATATTTTTCTCAAACTCGGGAGGTGGGGTCATTGAGCCCTTTACCCCTCTCATATATCCGCCCTTGGTTGAGTAACTGAAGATGGAATGCTTTATGCAATCCAAAATTGCTAAATAAATTATTTTACTATGGAAAGCATCTTTAAAATTTATTGGGGAGAGAAGGGGATCACCTCCGGTATGTATAACCCCCACTTCTGCGAAAAAGTTTATTGTGCGGTCAGATTTATTTTTTATTATCAAGCTACAAATATTTTTCACTTATTTAGTGTATTTTTCTTTCATTTTGAAGGAAAGACGACAGGGGATGCATAAAAAGATAAGAGACAGGTATGTGGACAGGAATTTTTCATATTCATAATATAAAAATTTAATAATAAAGAAATTAAAAAAATAATTTACTTGAAACTCCAGGATGTGATGTATTTGTTGCAACCGAATTCATTGGTGGTCTTTGATGACGGCGTTGTTTTGGAATGGCGCCTTGATGTCTAGCTAATTCATTAGTTTGTGAACTACTGGGCACTGCTATCGGTGTTGTGGTTGTTGAAGCACCTGTCCAGGGTGATGTTGTTGTTGATGTTGAAGCTATTGCTGTTGATGGTCCACAAGACGTTTCAATTTTTTCACTATCACGAAACAGTTTTATCATCTCGGCATCTATTGATAAAGTTGTACTTGAACTAGCAGAATCACTTTCCTTGCTCCGAGCATCTGTATAAAATAAATTAAAATCATAATTATTTCATTATTTTTATAAAAATGTAAAAATTTTAGCAATTTTTGTGATTCAGAACTAGAAAATTTCCAATAATTTATTTTGATATCCATCTACTTTTATATTCAAAATATCACATCAAAAGAAAACGTACGAGAGTCCTTTAACTTAGTCACTAATTCTACCTAAACAGTAGTTCTAATGATATTAGTACTTAAAGTAACAAACTTAGAAGGGTTGCTGGATCAAGTGGAAGATAAAATTTGGATACTAAATATGAAGACTAAATATGAGATAGGATGAATAAATAGATATATTTTGAAAGCATCTTTTTCCTATGTCCAGTGGAAAGTTGAGACAGAAATTAAGTATAGAAATAGAAAGAAACATAATTTCCAAAATGAGACATCTCTCATATTGCAGAACAAAAATAGAACTGGGAAATGGCTGTTTTAATGTATGACATAGCAGCCTGAACATTGTCCAAAATCACCAAGAAGAAAATCGAAACATTTTGTTTATTTGTTTATCTAGTGTATGAAAGATTGGTAAACAAGATTCACAATATCGATGTATCCCAGAGTTAAATGCAATATGAAGTTGGTGTTTCGGTTAATTAATTATATTTGCTTCGAAGAACAGTTAACAAGCCATCGATCGTTAATGATGATTAGCCAAAGTCCTGAACGGGCATGGCACATGAAGAAGAAAAAGATACAATATTTTCATTTCTTGAGATGAAGATTGGATAGAAAATAAAATGAAATTATTAAAAATATAAACTAACTATAAATTTGCAGCTAAATTTTTAAAATTATGCAGAAGAAGAAGAAGCAGAAAGTGCAACACAAGTCAAGAACTGAGTATGCGTGAAACAAAGATTTCAAATTAAATGCAAGAAATGAAAAGCCAGCATACTCTAAAAGCTTGTCGGAAAGAGATTTTTTTTTTAATATGTATGTTTTAAATGCAATCAAGTAAGAAACTATTGCAATCCCCCGGTGTTATTCTAATCAAATCCAGAACCAATGTATTATTAATATTCTAATTCTAAAATATACTTTGCGCATTAGTGTTGATTAAAAAAAATAATAAGCAGTAAATTAGTAAAAGATCAAATTTCTTTTTAGGTAAGCCTTCTATGTGTATAGAAAGAACGAAAAATGGACACTACACTTTTCTTTTTTGGATTTTTTAGAATTAGACTTATAGAGATGAACTGCAATCCGAAATATTTGCCAAATAAATTATTTTAATGTCACTAGGCTACCAGACCCTTGATCACCCCAGTCAACTCACATTACGATTTCATTCACAAGTGTGAAATAAATTTTTATACCAAAATTTCTTACATTTACCTAAACCAGAAGGGGAACCGATATCTTGGTAAGCAAAAACACCCTACTGTACGCAGAAAATATCCTTATAACGAGTTATTTATATTTAAATAGTTTTCGAGACCTATTTATTTGAATTAGATATTAATATTCAACAATTTCCTCTCTATTTATATATATATATATATATTTAATATATATATTTTAAGTCATTTCGGCTGCAGAGGCCATTTGACTTTTATAAATTTATTGATTATTTATTTTAATACATGATGGCTTCCGGCGGGCGTTCAATGGACTTGTTTTTTTGGGGGCCATCTATCCCGATTTTCAGCACCACTTGGCGTTGCTTAACAATGATGATCTTGGTGGCTGTTGTTCTTTCTTCATGCCAGGCCCGCCGGCTCTATATAAATTTAAATGATTTATTATGACCAAAACGAAGATATTGTTGAATTTTAATATTTAATTCAAATACAAAAATTAATTTTTTTAACCCATTATTTTTTAATATCAATAAGCTGGTAATTAAATATCTATATTAGTTTTAAAAAAGTAGTACTTACGAATCCTACGCCCTTCGCCCTGGTTCATAGAATCAGTGTCGTCCGAGTGAGTGTATGTCCAGTGATTGGTGTCTAGATAGCACATGCACCCAGGCATAGAAAAGAAGGAAGACAGAAGACAAGGATTAATTAGTAATTTTCAAGGAAGATTGAATAACGAAAATAATAAAATTAGGTGATTAATATCATTCAATATTTACAAGCCATTTTTTTATATGCATAAATAAAATAAATACTGTGAATCACCTAAAAATTAATATCATGCATTAAAAAATGTTTAGATGAAAAATCTTCTAAATATCTATATTATCTATAAATAAATTCCACTAATAATACTAGAGAGGTGAATTTAATGCATTTGATTATCATTCATTTAATAAAATTTCGAACTATTCATGTGAATAATGAATAAGCAAAAAACTAGATCTTCAAATTATTTTTATCCGAAAATAGAGTATGATTTTTTAAGATTAATTAAGATTTAGTTTTAAAATAAAAAAAAAAAAATTTTGGGCGGCTTTTAGCAGTTCATATTTATTTAAAATAATTGGACCAATTAATATTTTAAACAAAGGGGAATTAAAATTTGTACAAAATATATTATGCAGCAGGTTTCAACTTAACCACCTGACCTATTATACTTTTTATTTGGGACTTGTGAAGAAGAACCAATATCGATATGATCAGTTTTTTGAAAATTTTCAATTCATTCATACAGCCCTCCCTTAATATTTTATTATAATATTGACAATAAGAGCGGACCCAGGGAAGTTTTCGGGGGGGGGGGGGGTTCCCTGGTGTGTTTGGACGCACAACACACAACTTTCGGAAGTTTAAATTTGCATTCCGTACTTGTTTACCAGAATTTTTGTGTCGAAAAGACCACTTTTCGAATTCTCGGAATCGGGGACCCTCGTAACGAGTATTTCCAACAACATCCTCGACATCGAATTTTTGTCACGATCGCAAAATTACATATATAGGTAAGAGAAAGTCCATATATATATATATATATATATATATATATATATACTTAAATACTTAAAAATTTGATTTATATACCAGTATATATTTTATATATATTCAGTATATAAGGATAAGTTTTCTCGGGTTAAGTCGCGTGGGGTGCTGAGATTTACTCGACGTTTCGGCTCTCCTTTTGGAGCCATTTTCAAGAGAGAAGGAAGTTAGGAGGTAATGGTGGAGGGGGTTGTTTACGGGGACGCAGTCTTCCTGGTCCCCAGGTCAATTTGGTGGATGACTCAGAGGCGTGGATTGGTCTCTGAGAGCTGGAGGAAGGTTTGTTGTGTGTAATTGTGTTCGGTTTAGGTTGACTACGGGGCCTCAATCTGCCTACTCCCCAAGTCGGTGTATTGGTGGATGCCTCAGAGGTCTGGGTTTGTCTCTGAGGAATGGACAGTGGTTGGTTCTGTGTAATCGGGTTTGTGTTTGGTTTGGGTTGACTTTGGGGCCTCAATCTGCCTACTTCCCAAGTCGGGGTGTTAGCTCTTGGTTCCCGGGGTCTCAACCTGCCTACTTCCGAAACGTCGAGTAAATCTCAGCACCCCACGCGACTTAACTCGAGAAAACTTATCTTTGCATACATCCGGTCGCGGAAACCTTCCAGAACATATACAGTATATATATATATATATACTGGTATATAAATCAAATTTTTAAGTATTAATTTTTAAAATTTTATATTGAAAATAAAATTTAATTTCCAAAAAAAATATTTTTCTCAAATCTCGGGGGAAGGGGGAGTAATTACCCCCCTTACCCCCCCCCACCTCGCCCTTGCCAGGAAATGAATAACTAACTTTACTGTAGTAATTAAATTTAACATAAGCTGATATCAAAAAATAAAATTAACTTAATCTATTGAAATTTTAATAACTATAAGAGGGGTTACCCTTGAAACCGCCCTTGATTGAAAACCATTGTTGAATAGGAAAGAAGATGCAGCCAAATAATTGAGCCTCTACATGGTAATAAACACTTTTTACTAATATTAGGTTTGTTCGTTTACGAGCTGAAGATGGCAAGGGTGATCCCAGCCGAAACGTTCCAATAAAGAGTGTTTATTACCAAATAGAGGCTCAATTATTTGGCTGCATCCTCTTTCCTATTCAACATATCAGCTACAACCACGTTCTACTATTCAATGACAACCAATGTTTTAGAAGATATAATTTTTAAGAATTAATTTATCTTAACTTATGAGTGAAAAAATGAGACGCTGAGTATACTTCAATATTTTCATTAATGGGTTTAAGTAAATAAATCTTTAGAGTCATAGTTAGTTATAGAGCTACTACATATTCTAAAAAATATCAAATGAAATGAAAAATTTAGGAAGAGATCAAAAAAGCCCTTCAATATTCCTCTACTTAAAATTAAAGTCTAGTAAATAAATCAAAGTCGAAGGAAAGATTGGAATTTGGATTTTATGAGGTATTGCTCCTTCTCAGCCACCCGGCCCACACCTCTCGGCAGTTCTGGATTACTCAGTCAGAGTCAGGTACTTTGGACACCTCAAATTGGGCCCTTAGTCTGTGGGGGGGGGGGGGGGGGGGGGTGATCCACTTTCCTACCCTAAGAGGAGACTTCGGCAATGTGGAATTATTTGAGGCAAGCTGGATTCGAACCCGAGTTGTGTTGAAACTTCAGATCCATAATTCACAGCTTAGCCACTTGCCTCCTCGAAGGAAGGATTAATTATTGTATTAAATAATAAAGAAAATAAAAATTCTTAAAAAAAAAAAATCAAGAAATAAATAATAAATATAAAAAAGGCAAAGCTTATTTGTATATTAAAAGAAAAAAAAAAATATATATATATATAACTATACCAAGCATTGAAGAAAATTCCGGTTCACTATCAGTATGCTCGAAGAGCCAATCTAAACCGACTAGGCTTGTGTTGCATTGTGCATCTGAAGAAGCACTGCCAGTTTTAGTCACTGTTGTCGTATTTGACGTGGGTGCTGAAGTTGGGACTGGTTCCAAATTTTCTTCTTCATTTGATTTTAATTCGGGATCTAGAACAAAATATTGAATGTTAAAATTGAATTATTTCAGTTGCAATGTTAAGAACTCTTGTAGGTTCAAAATTAATATAAATAAATATGCTTGGGCCCCCGGGCTTGGCGTAGTTGGTAACGCGCCTGCCTTGTATACCAAGGCCGGGGGTTCGGATCCCAGGCAATCCGATGATTTTATTTAAGCCATTTGGATACTAAATGGCTTAAATAAGAATGCCTGGACCCCTAATTTGTATATTAATCTCTATAACGGATATTCTAAAAGTCTTATATGGGCTAAGTTTCCGAAAAGACTGTGTATGTGTGTGTGAATGTGGGTGTGAATGAGAAAAAAGTGAGTGTTTAAAAAATGGTAGGTATCACCCAAAATCATGTATAATGTTGTGGCCCGCTTTACTTGGCAAACATAGATCTGGCATCGCGCAGATTGGTTAAAAAAAAACACTTTTTTAGATTTTGACCGCGGTTAAAACCGTCCAAAATTCGTTTTAATCTCAAAATTAATTTAAATTGTATTGGATATCAATCAATTTGAATAAATAAGGACGGGGTCTAAATGGCCTCCGATGCCGAAAAAGGCCTTAAATTAAATAAAAAAAAAATATATCCTGACACAAAAAAATCTGGTGTGACAGAACACAACTTTCAATTAGCGAGAGTTTCATAACTTTCAACTTTTAATTGTAACTATTGGTCAAAATTTGATTAAACTACAAGTTAAAAAAGGTTTTACCCACCCTGGTCTTAACCGAACCACCCTGGCACAGGGGAAAAAAAGGTTGAGTATGACTTCTCTAGAGACTATTTTACTCTCTCGTGGCGGTCCATTGGTTGCCCCAGTGGATTAACTTTTTAAAAATAATAATAATGATATGTGAACCTTGTTGTGGTGCTTCTAGAGCAGATTGAGGTGGTGTATCGGTCACAATCGAATCCTCCTTATCTAAGAGCCCTTCCCGAGAAGCCGCGGGTGCAACAATTTGAGGAAATCGACTGGTGACTGATCGATGGTGTGCTGGATGTTGACGTAAATCAAGTGAACTTGTACTCCCAGAATGAGCTGACGTTGATGGTAGAGGAGGTGCCGGAAGCGTTTTACCAAAACTTTCATGGCGTACAAGTAATGGTGATCGTGAACCTGTTTTGTCTTCATCACTGTCAGCAGCTCCGCCGGTAGCACCTGGTTCATCAGATTGTTCAGCGATTGGGTAAACAATTTCACTTCCATAAGACATGCCACCTGCTTCATGATGCATACGACGTGATTGACGGGCATTTTGCTGTTTCCAATAGATTAAACCTAAAATTGAAAATTAAATTAATCATTTGAAAGAGGAATCATAATCAGAAAAGTAGCTTGGGGAGGAGTCCTCGTTAAATAGTGTTGGGATTTGGAACTGATAAATATCTATATATATTAAACTAGAAGACAGGTGCAGTCAAAAAATTAAAAGACTCATGCTTACAGAATACTGAGACGCATGGGCGTAATTAGGGGGTCCCGGGGGGAGGGGGGCCGACCCCACTCCCAGAAGAGCTCCCCGCCCCAAGAAAAATTGAGTCTATAAAGGACCTTCCAGGCCCCGTAGGATGGCTGCTGCCAAAGCACACCGATTGAACAAAACGCTCAATGGCAAAACATTTTGTTCAATGATGTCAATTCATGCTCAATTGTGTTTTGTCTCCTTGGTGTGCGCATAGAAAGCATTGAAAAATCAGTTCGAGGCGGGATTAGTCAAAAAAACAAGGGAGGTCCTGAGGGGTTTCGCAGGCGTCGTGGCTATTTATTTATAAATCAATATTTTTTAAACAGGTTGGTTTTAGATTTTTAGTTTGATTTGATGAGATATTGGATATTTCTGAAAAATATTTTGCTGAAAGACCAAGTGACCTCTGGCCTACAACCAATCAATTGACTCATCAACAAAAAAAATCTGGTGTGACTGTCGCACAGCACACAACTTTCTCTTACCTTCGGTAATCGAAAGTTGTGTTCTGTGCTTGTCACACCAGATTTTTTGTGTCGACATATATTTAGTTTCCGCCAATATATTAGAATTTAAGATGTCAAATTTATAAACATGGGAAAATATTTATATTTTGTTACCATGGCAACCATTTCTCCTATCTTTCCTATGAAGCACAAGAGTAAAGTGTGCTTCAAACAATTTTGAGGGCAAAATGAGAATATACATTTGAAAGAGCATGTAAAAAATAATTGATTTTTGAATTTTAATCAAAATCGTTAGAGCGAATTTTGAGAAAATCGAAAAAAACTGAAAAAGTACATCAGTAAAGTACTAGTACTCTTTGGCCGATTTTGATTAAAAGCTTATTTTCACGCTCCCGGGAGGTGTTTAACTTAAATATAAAATTTCAACCTCCTAGCTCAATTCCTTCATGCTTAAAATTGAACACACACACACACACACACACACACACACACACAGACACACACACAGACAGACCATGTCGCAAAAACCACTTTTAGATTCAGGGGACCTCAAAACGTGTATATCCATCAAAATCTCGACATCGAATTTTTGACATGAATCCAATACTTTCTCTCTATATATATATTACATATATACATAGGTAAGAGAAAGTAAAAATATATATATATACAAAATATTACAAAATTGTTATATTTCGTATCTCGAAACGTAGACAAAAAATATAAAAATGTTTATATAAAGGTTTTCAGAATAAAATTTAAGTCAGCTAATAATAAAAATAGAATTTCAAGGATTACCTTTTTCGTTGTCCGTTGGAATATCACCCAATTCAAGCATAAATCCAAGTTCAAGCGAACCAGTTGGTTTAATATTAGGTGTACTATAACACGCTCCGGAATCAGCAACATTTGATAAACGTCTTGGTCCACCACCAGCAGCATGCAATGGTACCGACGTTGTTGAAACCGATGTAGCAGGCGCAGAATCAGCTGAGGCAAGTGATGGTCGTTCTACAGTAGACCCTTGGCATCGATCTTCTTGGGAATCAGTTGACGATGTCTGATTATTAACTTTTCGTAAACTAGGTCGTTTGAGTTTCGTTTCATTCTCGATAGACACACTAATTGCATCAGCTCTCGGTCGTAAACCCTTTGGTCTTGATTCTAGAAAATATATTCAAAAGAATTATTAATAAATGTGAAAAATAAATTGATAACAGCCACGCAATTTTATATACCTAAATGTATATGCCTAATTCGTTTATGATCAGCCTGAGTACATTGTTCTGCTCTATGCACATTGGCTTTTTCTATTACAGGTCTTAGAGCTACTTCTTCACTGCTTTCTGAACTGTTTTTTCGATGAACGTCAACTTTAAGATCTAAAAAAAAAAATTATAATATAAGAATGATGTTAATATTTTACTGTCTTTTATATTGAGAATGGAGACAGAGAGAAAAGAGTGAAATCACAAAAATCTTACATAAGCGAGATAGATTTATTTAAGAAATTTTCTTGGGAACAAGAAAGCAGATAACTAATCCAAATTAGTAGAGAAACATTATTTTATGTTTCTTTCTGTCAAATGGAGTGTAAAATGATCATCAAAGTGGATTACCATCACAGCCACTTGAATCGTTATACTGGGGGATCTATATATATATATAGGGATTGCCTGAGGATTTGTTTACAATAAATATTTTTACTTTCTCTTACCTATGTATATATGTAATATATATATAGAGAGAAAGTATTGGATTCATGTCAAAAATTCGATGTCGAGATTTTGATGGATCTTCACGTTTTGAGGTCCCCTGAATCCAAAAAAGTGGTTTTCGCGACATGGTCTGTCTGTGTGTGTGTGTGTGTGTGTGTGTGTGTGTATGTGGGTGTGTGTGTGTGTGTTCAATTTTAAGCATGAAGGAATTGAGCTAGGAGGATGAAATTTTATATTTAAGTTAAACACCCCCCGGGACCGGAAAAATAAGCTTTTAATCAAAATCGGCCAAAGAGTACTAGTACTTTACTGATGTACTTTTTCAGTTTTTTTCGATTTTCTCAAAATTCGCTCTAACGATTTTGATTAAAATTCAAAAATCAATTATTTTTTAGATGCTCTTTCAAATGTATATTCTCGTTTTGCCCTCAAAATTGTTTGAAGCACACTTTACTCTTGTGCTTCATAGGAAAGATAGGAGAAATGGTTGCCATGGTAACATAATATAAATATTTTCCCATACTTATAAATTTTACATCTGAATTCAAATGTTCCGTACTGTCGGGAACTAAATACATGTCGACACAAAAAATCTGGTGTGACAAGCACAGAACACAACTTTCGATTACCGAAGGTAAGAGAAAGTCGTGTGCTGTGCGCCAGTCACACCAGATTTTTATTTAATGAAATTTGAAATATAATAGAGAATGCTGTGCTATATGGCAGGTTAGAAACAGAAGGAAGCAGTCCCATTATTGAATAATAAGTATTAGTAAAGACCCCTTAAATTGACAGGGGACTGATTTTTTTTGTTGAAAAGAGGAAGGAAGAGACAGACATACAAAGAACTGAACTGCCTGTGCCAGCTCGTGGTCGCCATCCAAGTACTCAAAAAATGTGGGCCCCTGAGCGAAATACTAGTACTTATTATTCAGTAATAATAAGATGTTTATATAAAATTTGCCTGGGACAGCGATTTTCCAAGTAGTAGAGAAACGTCCATATATATATCTTCTTCCTCTTCTCTCCTCGTCTAGGACCGCGATACTGGGTCGGCAGACCTCACTCTTTCCCTCCAACCCTAACATACGATTTTACGACCGGAAGAAATAGGACAGGCCGCAGGGTCTGACGCCTGTTGAAAAGAGGAAGGAAGAGACAGGCATTTAGAGAACTGAAGGACTGCCTGTCCCCAGCTCGGGCAGCTCGTGGTCGCCATCCACGTACCCATAAGATGTGGGCCCCTGAGCAAAAACGCCCATATATATAGGCTATATATATATGCCGTATATGTATATATTATATCGATTATTTGGGCACTAACAATTTTTCAGTTCTTATTCGTTTAAATAGCCTACTAAAAAAAAGTAAAAAGTCTTTTATAAATGGTATTATTTTTAAACTTGTTAATATCTCTTCTTTCAAAGAGATGCCAGAAATCCAGAATATATTGAGATAATGGTTGCTTATAAAATTCAGCAATAAGCATTACAATGGCTAAGCCGGCTAAGCTGAGGATTTCGGAGTCTGAAGTCTCAACACGGCTCGGGTTCGAATCCAGCTTGCCGCAAAATTCAAACATCCTGCCGAAGTGTCCTCATAGGGTAGGAAAAGGGAATAGCCCCACCGTGGTATCAAAAAGAGCCTAATTGGCCTAGGTATGTTCCCTCTCTGGGAACGGCCACTTCAAATTAACCTAATCTATCCTGGTCGAAATAAGAAAGCCGCTTCAATACCATTTACATATTCACCATATGACAATGGTGGTAATATTCATACTCACTCACTTAAGTATTTATCTTAAATTCTGATATTTAATAATACATACCAATTGTGCTTGAACCTGGTTTGCATATCACTTCTTCCCCACTACCTCTCGGGTATTCAGAAGAATTTAGACTATCCAAATCTGTGCCCCCTCCATGGGGCTCCACTTCTATAAACGAATTTCTACTGCTGCAGCCGACAGGGGGGTGTCTCACTAGATCGCTTTGGAAGTTCCTTTAGTTCAATTCCCTCTTCTTCTCTATAAAAATAATAATAAAAACTGTTATAAATTAACATTTTAAAAAAATTAAATTTTACTCTCGGAGACTCAGCTGAGCCGCAGTTACTTCATCTACACAGGTGGTCGGTGATTTGATTGAAATTAATAAAATTCTTAGATAGATTTTTTTAATTTTTTTATTTTAATGTTCTTTAATGGTCGACTGACGACCACCTGTGTAGATGAAGTAACTGCGGCTCAGCTGAGTCTCCGAGAATAGATGTCCTTCATCCCAGAATCAAAAAATTTTAAATTTTACTTTTTATAAATTAAGTTGTTTGATATTATTTAATTTAGTAGGTCTTGTTTTCATAAAAATTTATAAATGGGTATTTGAAGAAATAAGTCTGACTATTTATATCAATCTTTTTTCAGGTCGTTAGCATCGTTAATAATTTTAGATTTTTCTGCTACAACCCACTTCCACAGTCCGACTAAATTTCAACATTTGGTATCTAATTGGCTTAAATAAAATCATCGGACTGCCTGGGATCCGAACCCTCGACCCTCGGTATACAAGGCAGGCGCGCTACCAACTACGCCAAGCCCGAGGGTTAGACCCATTTATTAGTGAAGGAATAATTTTTATTTTGGAAGTAAATTATTTTCTCCTTTTAACATTAAATTATCGCCTCCAAATTAATTACTTATCTTATTTTTCCACCGAATTAAAGTTTTATTGCGAGCATCTGGACTCATTAATTAGAAATTAACTGAATTTTGAATAAATTAAGAAATGTTGAATATAGGCCTATTAATTTAAAAGATATATTTGTTTAACTTCATGATAAACTTTTATCAATTGCCTTATATTTGCTTTAAATATGATAAAATAAATAGATTCTTTTAAACTTGAGTTAGGAGACCCTAAACTATACTTTCAATAATTATAATAAGGAACTGCCAAAAATCAAAACCTTCAGTAAATTAGAAATAGTTTTTTTTTTTTTTTTTTTTAGTTTCATTAAAATAAATAGTCTATAATTATATATATATGTTCTGGAAGGTTTCCGCGACCAAAAGGAGAGCCGAAACGTCGAGTAAATCTCAACATCACACGCGACACAACCCGAGAAAACTTATCTTCGCTTATATATATATATATATATATATATATATATATATACTAGGCCTATCAGAGCAGAGGATAAGAAGGGCTGCTGCCCTAAGTCTCGCAATTAGGGAACCCAACTTACTAACTTTAATCAAAAATATAAAGAAAGGTAAAGAGGAAAGAAATTTAAATTAATTTAACTAAATTAAGAAGAAAGCGAAAAGGGACCCCTTGTCAAAAAATAAAATTATCGGTGCAGTCATTTTAGTTGAATTAGGTCAAAAAAATCGATGTTTGGGTTTCGATTGAATACGATTCTTCAATTATTCGGTAATTTTAGCGATGAGAATCCGATAAATTTTACAAAATAATCGATTTAGTAACCTTAAGTATATAGTAAATAAATAGTTTTTCATTGTGTTTAAATGTGTTTTTCTCAAAATCTCGTTTTTTTTTATATCTAAAACTTTGAAAGGCTGTAAGTTTTTTAGTTCTTAAGATATCATAGTGGTTTTAATTATAAAATGTTCAGGAAATTATCCTCTACAATAAGACATCAATAATTCAATTTGTGAAATTTCCGACAAGAGGTTCCTTTTCACTTCCCACATCATTTATATATATATAACGTTTAATAATAATGTGTGTTTTTTGGTAACAAACAAACGTATTATTCTTTAATAACTCTATTTTGAACAGAAAAAGAATGTGATTGATACACTAAAACAAAGGTCGAAAAGTATTTTTTTTTTTTGCCCCTTTCATTGAAATTATTTTTTGACGCCATTTATTATATTAATTATAGAAAAAGTATTAAACTCACAAATGAGTATTTTGTGATTTTTATTTTGTAAAAATCCCTCAAACGAATATAATAAAAAATTTATTAAAATATGCTTTAATAAAAACGCGTTTCTTTGTTGTTTGTTTGTGAAAAACCCACCTTCTTGATTTTGTTCCTTGAATTTGCAACACTCTCCTCTCATTTTCGGGTTTGTCATCGTCTGGTGGTTCTTGAATACATTCTGATGTATCGTACATATGATGTAAACCCAAATTTGCTGCTTTGATGGTTGCAAAAACAAGTGCTATTGTTCCACAATAGAGACTCCAAATAAATAACGTTGGTGGAAAATACTAAAAAAATTTGACATATATTAATAACAGATTAAATTATTTTTTTCTTATTATTTAAACAAAAGAATCAATATTTTAGATTTGACCTCTTTTAGTTTAAAGTTCATTTAAGAAATAGAAATTTATTAAATAATTTCTATTACTTACCAGATAAATAGTGAATGGGAAACATAATAAGAAAAGCCATATATAAAGATGAAATGTGTTACAAAAGATATCTTGGTGTGGATCATAAAACCACCCTCCTGTCAAGGAAGCCCAGACACCCTGTCGTAATATTTCAAGCGTTTGTGATCCCATTCTTGAAAGTTTTCATTGCTCTTAGAGCTCCTCGAGAATTCGTTGACATCACAACTAATTAATTCGGTTAACTTTTTTATAGGAGAAGTGGTTTTAGATGAAAATCACTGACACACCAAATGTTTTTGCCATTTTAATATTCACTGCACTGCCAACACGAAGAATCAAAACAAGATGACTCACTTGAAAGGAGAGACAGCAGCGCCACAAAAATTGAACTACGTTTGAAATTCAACAAATAAATTTATTGTTACCAACTCCATTTTTGTTTAAATTATTTATTTATTTTTTTAAACTCACACTTTTTTTTCCCATTCACACACACAGTCTTTGTAGCAACTTAGACCATATTAAGATACCTGTTATTAATTAATATATCTATTGGGGGTCCAGGCATTCTTATTTAAGTCATTTGATATCCAAATGGCTTAAATAAAATCATTGGATTGCCTGGGATCCGAACACGCTACCCTTGATTTCGAGGACCACATGCTAGCCAGTACACCAAGCCCGAGGGCATTTTAAAATAAAATAAAAAAATAATTTTCTTAAATCTTTTAATAGACGAAGAAAAGATTTAAAAAAAAATAATATTAAAACTGGGTGGGGGGACCTCTCGAATCATCCAGCTCCTCCGAAAAAATTTCTGATTAGACTCTTTGAAAATTTTTAAAAGTGACCAGTTCTTTCTATTTATTGGTGATATTTCCAAAAAATGAATATTTCTCTTCTATTTTGATATCAATTAATCCATTATTGATTAATCCAAGATTGCTTTTATTAATGTATAAAATATAAATGCAGCATACTTCTTCAAGAGCAAAAGGGACTTATAAACATGGGCGTCACTAGGAAATTTGGCTGGGGGGGGGGCATGGGACGACCAGCCATCCTCCCGGGGGCATGAAGTTCCCATATTGTCTTCTTCTTGGGGCGGGGAGCCTTCTAGGGGGGGAGGGGCACGGTCTTCTGGGGGAAATAGCCGACAAAAGATATGGTGCCGTCGGTAGTCGAACCTCGGACCCACCGATTTGTACAGTGAGCGCCAAAAGTGCCTGATCTCGATGCCTTGAGTTTAGGCAACCAATATGCAGAGCCGTCGGATGAGTTGCGTTAAAAGTAGCTTCGCCCCTACAGTTTCATTAAAAAAGATTATTTATTTATTTTAAAAATATTTATGAATTCTAAAATATTTTTATATTATTAATAAAATAAAATTAAAACTTTTTTCTCATATTTTTTTATAATTTAGTTAAGAAATTTTTGTTTTAATCTGTGAAGAAATTAATTAGTGATAAAATTAGAATTGAAGCTTAAATAAAAATATACATTTAATTAACATATTAATTCTTTTAAGTTATGTCAAATTAGGGGGCAGGGAAACCCCCCCTCCCTTATCTATTATTATATACATAGATTATTACTCAGTGTGCACTATCTACCATATGATCATACAATCAATGGGACAGTTCGTTGCAATTGTTTATAAGTTTAGCGCCCCTAGTACGCGTGTCGACCTATTATTTGCGTGAGACCCGTGGCTCAGAGAGAAGACATTAGCTTCTCGTGCCTGGCTTCGAGTTCGCGTCCCGTCCTAAGCGAGAAAAATTTATTTAATTTGAATTGGTCACTAATCATTTGAAATTAATAGGGATGGGGTCTAAATCACCTTAGATGCCGAAAGTGGACCTTAAATAAATTAAAAAAAAAAAGTACTCTGCAAAATTTAATTTGTTTCAAATACTGATGGGGATAGTTGCAATGTTTCGTCCACCTTGCATTGAATTTTGATATTTATTCAACATGTATTTTCTGCATATTAATCAAGGGCGGATCTGCAGGTGTTTTGGGGGGGAACGGGGTAATCTGAGTGACTGGTCGCACACGCAATTTTTTTTCTTCATTTTTGGTGACGAAGGCTTATTCTGCACTTGTTTGCCAGAATATAGCATGCAAATCAAATTTTTTAAGTGTTAATTTTTAAAATTTTTCATTAAAAATAAATTTATTTTTTGAAAAAGTATTTTTTCAATTTCGGGGGAACTTACCCCCCTCTCTATCCACCCTTGATATTAATATATATGTTTATCGGTATGATAAAGAAAAAAAGATTAAACAATTATTTGAAAAATGAACAGTAAATGAAAAAAAGAGTGAAATTAGTGTTAAAAAAATTTATTGCAAATTGTAAAAAATTATAATTAATCTGCAAAAAGGCTATGTGACGTTTTCAGTGTTGCCTCTTCCCTCTCTTTGACATTGTCATCTATGTAGTCTAGATTTTTCTCCTCTTAATTATTCCCTATTTGAAGGGTAAGAAAATCTTACAAGTAAATTGGTAAAAATTTTTATATTATTTGTTTAGGAAAATTAGAGGCTTCACCGAATAAAAAATTAACTCCCAGTAGATTGTTTGGCTTGGATGTTGCGTGTATTTTTTCTTCTGCACAGTGTAACAACAAATCGGTGAAAGAATAACTTGCTTGAGAAGCTTAAGTTGTAAATTATTTGGAATTGGCGGCCATTTGAAATGCCGTTGGCAAACCCTATATCCTCTGTTATTAATCTGTCTTGCAGTAAATGAAATTAATTCGTTTAGATTCCAGATTTTGGAAGACACTGGCGGAGAAGCGTTTTCTTTGCAGGAAAACATAATTTACCCTGCCATCTTTTTCAGGCGGCATTTTGTAAAGCATCCCTTGGACAATGCATCGAAACTGATTACGATTATATATTAGTTTTGAGAAAAAATGAGGCTAAGTCTTGTTTTTTTTTTTTTTCAAATTTTTATATAAATACATTGATTCTGATGAATCGAATATTTTTCAGGGTTCCCCACTGCTTTTTTTTTTTTTTTTTTTTTGGGAGGGGGTAAATTAAAAACCCCATTGTGGACGGTCACATAAGTTTAAAAAATAAATAAATAATGAAATAATTAAGAACTTACTTCTTTCTTCCCATTTTAAATGACGTAGAGCATATGAATGCGAAGGGTAATAATTGCGGGTGTATAATTGAGTAGGGCACGTTACAATTTTATTATATTCAAATATAATGTTTTTTTTTTTATTTGTTTATTTAAACTCAAGAAAAATGTTATATTGTTACAACGGAATGAACTTACAGGATAAATTTTAACTAGTCTAGTATTGCCATCTAGCCACATATCAGACAACTAAAACTTATAAACATTCTTCCCATAGCTGTCCTCTATGCTATCTACCTCTGAACCGCAGCACGGCATTAATTTATTTAAACAAGAGAAATATCGACAAGCACAGATAAGGGATAAAGGAAGAGGGATAAATAATGGGAACTAAGGTCCTTCAGGATTCAACTAAGAATTCTCAATAACAAGAAAATATATATATACATTTTTTTAAATTTTAACTGGGTTGCCTTTGAAAAAGATAAATATATTCCATGATCTTTTCAAAATAAATATATAATTAAATATAGGGTAAAAGAGAAAGTAAAAATATTTTAGTGGGGTGTATGAATGAATGAATATATATATACTCAAGGTCCCTTATTGGCTACATTGCAAAAGTATTAAGGGTAAGTTATA
>JAKCPI010019296.1:0-21923 GCA_023213315.1 Euborellia annulipes | reverse complement strand
CTCAGTGTGCACTATCTACCACAGATCATACAATCAAGATGGGACAGCTCCAGGTTAAAAATTGTTTATAAGTTTAGCGCCCTCTATACGCGTGTCGACCTATTATTTTGCGCGGGAGACCCGTGGCTCAGAGAGAAGACATTAGCTTCTCGTGCCTAAGGTCTCGAGTTCGCGTCCCGTCCCAAGCGAGAAAAATTTATTTAATTTGAATTGGCTACTAATCATTTGAAATTAATAGGGATGGGGTCTAAATCACCTTAGATGCCGAAAAAGACCTTAAATAAATTAAAAAAAAAAAAGTGCACGAAAAATTTAATTTGTTTCAAATACTGATGTGATAGTTGCACAGGAAAACTTCGTCCAATTCGTATTGAATTTTTGATATTTATTCAATATTTTCTGTATATTAATCAAGGGCGGATCCAGAGGTGTTTCTCGGGGGAAACGGGGGTAATCTGGTGTGACTGGTCGCACAGCACGCAATTTTTTCTTCATTTCGGTAATTTAAAGGCTTATTCTGCACTTGTTTGCCAGAATATAAATACAAATCAAATTTTTAAGTGTTAATTTTTAAAATTTTTCATTAAAAATAAATTTATTTTTGAAAAAAAGTATTTTTTTTCAAATCTCGGGGGGGGGGTAATTAAATCCTTTACCCCCCCCCCTCTATCCGCCCTTGATATTAATATATATGTTTATCGGTATGATAAAATAAAAAAAAAAGATTAAAACAATTATTTGAAAATGAACAGTAAATGAAAAAAAGAGAAATTAGTGTTAAAAAAATTTATTGCAAATTGTAAAAAAATTATAATTAATCTGCAAAGGCTGGGCGTGGATGTTTTCAGTGTTGCCTCTTCCTCTTCTTGGACATTGTCATCTATGTAGTCTAGATTTTTCTCCTCTTTAATTATTCCTTTATTTGAAGGGTGCAAGAAATCTACAAGTAAATTGGCAAAAAAATTTTTATTATTTTGTTTAGAAAATTAGGAGGTTTCACCGAATAAAAAAAAATTAACTCCCAGTAGATTGTTTGGCTTGGATGTTGCGTGTATTTTTTCTTCTTGCACAGTGTAACAACAAATCGGTGAAAGAATAACTTGCTTGAGAAGCTTAAGTTGTAAATTATTTTGGAATTGGGTGTCATTGAAATGCCGTTGGCAAACCCTATATCCTCTGTTATTAATCTGTCTTGCAGTAAATGAAATTAATTCGTTTAGATCTAGATTTTGAAGACACTGGCGGAGAAGCGTTTCTTTTGCAGGAAAACAAAATAATTTACCCCATATCTTTTCAGGCAAGTATTTTGTAAAGCATCCCTTGACAATGCATCGAAACTGGATTACGATTATATATTAGTTTTGAGAAAAATGAGTTTAAAGTCTTGTTTTTTTTTTTTTTCAAATTTTTTATATAAAATACATTGATTCTGATGAATCGAATATTTTTCAGGGTTCCCCACTGTTTTTTTTTTTTTTTTTTTTGGGAGGGGGTAATTAAAAAACCCCATTGTGGACGGTCACATATTTAAAAAAATAAATAAATAATGAAATAATTAAGAACTTACTTCTTTCTTTCCCATTTTAAAAACACGTAGAGCATATAGAATGCGAAGGGTAATAATTGCGGGTGTATAATTGAGTAGGGCACGTTACAATTTTATTATATTCAAATTTATAATGTTTTTTTTTTTATTTGTTTATTTAAACTCATGAAAAAATGTTATATTGTTGGCGAATGGAACGAACTCTACAGGATAAATTTTTAACTAGTCTAGTATTGCCATCTAGCCACATATCAGACAACTAAAAACTTATAAACATTCTTCCCATAGAGCTGTCCCCCCCATGCTATCTACCTCTGGACCGCAGCACGGCATTAATTTATTTAAACAAGAGAAATATCGACAAGCACAGATAAGGGATAAAGGAAGAGGGATAAATACCGGGGACTAAGGTCCTTTAGGATTCAACTATGAATTCTCAGTAACAAGAAAATATATATATACATTTTTTTAAATTTTAACGGAACTTTTTGCCTTTGAAAAAGATAAATATATTCCATGATCTTTTCAAAATAAATATATAATTAAATATAGGGTAAGAGAAAGTAAAAAATATTTTAGTGGGGTGTATGAATGAATGAATATATATATACCTAAGGTCCCTTATTGGTTGTTACTGCAAAAGTATTAAGGGTAAGTTATAAGAAAATCATACACACATTGAGAACGATAGAAGAAACCAGAGAGATAACTGCGCTGGTATTTCTCTTATTTTTAATCTAAATTCTAAGGGGAGGGGCAGAGCTTGGCAAAGTCCTTGTCGATCGACAAAAAAATAAACATTTCTAAGTGCTTCACAAAATGTTTACAGTATATAGTTCTCATGAACGATAGGCATACTTGTAACTTTTTAAATTTGAGAATAGTTCCAATCTAGAATAGGATTATCGTCCTGAACTCCTGAGTATTTGAGCCTGAAACTTAAGTAGCTAATTATCTGTATTAAAAATAAGTGTCCAGTGAGGGTCAAAGTTAAATCCCAGCGTTTTCTACTTGTGATTATTTCATTAGTGAAAAACAGTGACAAATTTTTCATATTTTTACAAAAAAACAATCGAAACTTGTAGAAAACCCATGGGTGGGCTTCAACTTTTTCACTCACTGTAGGGTTTTAATAATAATTTTATTTTATAAAGGTTGTATTTTCAAGAAAAAGTCTTTAAGGATAAGCGATTCATAAATCCATTGAAAGCTTAATTTATTCATATTAAAATTATAATATAATTATCATTACCTTATTCCCTTCTATTACATTGTTGTTGATTTTGTTATTTCGGGGGAATGTACATACATGAAATCGTTTATGTAAATATAATTAATTATTTACATTATTATTTGTTATGTTTATTATATACTACAGTACAAATTTGTATATACAATAAATATACTAAACAAGGACAGCACAAAGAATTTAATTAAACACAACCAAGATGAAATATAAAAAAGAGTGCACACAAAGTTTTATTTGATTTATTAACCATTTAAATGGTAATACTTTGAATTATAATGTATCTTTTACCTGGGGTAAATAATAAATATTTTTTTAGATTATAATATAATCATATATATATTTTGAATTTAAATAATATCAATTCATTATTTTTATATAATAATTTAAATTAAATATCCATTTAATGTTAAATGAATGAGTTTATTGGCAAGTGGTTCCCAATCTTTAAATATTTAAGGCCTCTTTTGCGATTTATTTAAAAGACAGGTAGTCCTCGACTTAAATAGATTCAGTCATAAGCCAGCCACATAAACAACCCCCGATCTTGGTGTGTGTATCTAAGAAATGGTCTGTCTTTTTTTATTGAAAATATGTTCAAATGGTCGTAATCAATTTGTATTTTGTTTTCGAACAACACACTTCACATTTATTTTATATTCTAGAATTATAAGAGGAATGTTTAGAATGAATTATAATAAATTAAATAGCCTACTTACAAAATGGTTAAAATTGATTACACAGAGTTAAACTGATTCTACAGCATGAGATTTATTAAATAATTTTAGGTAATTTTTTAGTGCCCTGAATACGAAAATAATAATGTTTTTGTTGAATTGACTCCAGAGGCGTAACTACATTGACTGGCGCCCCCCCCCCTCTCGCAGGAACAAGAATGACGACCCCTTCTGGAGGGGGCGTTTATAGAAATTTTTTTTTGCGGAACCAAATTGTTCCGCCACGTGGGAAATTTTTTTCAGCTTGGGTCTCTGCGACCCCCCCCTCAACATTACGGGGTCTGCGGGGGTGTTATTTACCACCCTGGTTGACTCTACTTTTTGAGATAAAGGCAATCCAATTTATCCTGGAAATAGAAGGATACTATTTTTTTAAACATTATTTTAAAATTATCAAATGATTTCAAACAAACATAGTGCTATAAATGATACAAACAATAATCAAATTAATTATAAAATATCAATAAGATAATTCGATAAGATAAGAACGTTTTGTATGAGATTTCCTTTGGTGTTTTTGGTATGGTTTATCACGAGAACCAGAGTTAATTCAAACAAAATAATTTATAGGCTGAGTACTTCGTCATCATAGATATTGAATTCATAAGTTTATGCCGCAGAAAAAAATTTTTTGTTCCCCTGTGTTATTATAATAAAAACTCAATGCTATTTAATGAATGCTTTAACAAAAAAAAAAAAACTAAGTCGAAGAAAAAAGCATATATATATATATATATATATATCGTGATAAACTGTATATATTAGTATAAAAAACTTTGTTTCTGAATGATAGTTTTTCTAGGACCGTAAGCTGATCAGAATGAAAGGTTTTTATTGCTGTAGATACGATGCATCGATTGGAATGTAATTGATCTCTTTCCCTAATAAAAAATAGTCTGGAGGAAGCGGATCACTGGATGGTATCTGAGAAGTATATATAAAAATCATTCTAAGCAGCGTACGATCTTGGGTTGGTTATATACAAATTTGCGCAATGGGAATGTATTGGTTACAAAGAGCACGAATTCCAATGATCGGAGATGGTATGTAGAAGAATTTAAAACAACCAGAAATTATTGCGGTAGTCCTCTATTTAAAGTTATCAAGTCTTAGGCTTAAGTTAGAATCGAAATTAAGACGGAGAAATAACAGAACTCAGTCTTAAGTCGAGAAATACCTTTCTATATTTGTCTACAAATAGATTATATTTATATTAAATAAATACGTTTTTAAGATTTATTATAAAAAAAAAAAAAAAAAATTTTCATGTATTATTTAAATATTTTTATAATATCAATGAATAAAAAGAAAAAATATTTTATAAATCATTTACAATAATTGCAATCAAATGTTTTGTTTTGATTGTAAGACTAGTTACCGGTAGTTTTTTTTTTTTTTTTTCTTTTTAAATCACAAATTAGAAACCACTGAAAATTCTTTCCCCATTAAAAGATAAATTGTTTTGACAATTAATACGTTTTAAATATAAATCTAAAAAAATGACTATCTTATAAAAAATTATAAATTACTATATATGGAGGGATTCTGTAAAATATGAAATACATTTGAAATAGGGAATGTATTTTAAGCTGACCGCATGATCATTAATTATGTTTTAACAAATAGTTTCAAACAATATAAAAAAGAGAGTATAAAATCTCAAAACAATTTATGATCAAAGGTCAGCTTGAGACTAGATTGAAACTCGATCAAAAAATTCATTTGTGCTGTCTTTAAAAGGATTTCATATAATGTTGATAATAATTTTTTTTTTTTCAAGCATTATACTTTTCCTGGTGTAGAAATCAATTCAACTTATGTGTCAATCAGTTATAAATATTGCAAGCACAGTCTGTTTTTATATATATATAAATATATATAGAAATTGTCTTGATTTTGGAAATGTATTTATTAATACTTGCCGAGTGAGGAAAAAATATGGAATTGAGCAAAGAGATTTCTACACAAATTAAGATTTTTCCTCCTTTTTTTTTTTTTTTTTTTTTTTTTTAAATACTTAATAATTCGTCTTCATAATTAAATAGGAATGGTAAACTGATAGAATGCGGTTGGAAGCCACAGTTTAGAATATACAAATGGATCTCGATGATCGGCCCTAGAGCAGTCAGTCCAAAGTATATACAGAAAAATCACATGGGCATGCTTGCTTTGGGGCTTACGTTCCATTTAAAAAAGATGTGAAGAATATTAGTAAAATAATTAAAATTTACACATAAGTTCATTATGTTAATACTTAATTGAAACTTAGAGATAAGTCAATGAAGAATAAAGAGAGCTCTTAATCTGTCAATGACTCAAACCCGAAAAAACGTTAGGAGTGATTCCACAACCAGAATGAAGACTTAATTTTAAATCATTTTATCATTAAATGCAGAAGTTTAAATATTAATTTCTTTTTCGATTTTTTTTTTATTTTTATTTTGGCCTCAATTTAAATCTAAAAGTTTAAATATATTGCACTTAGATATTAAGTTTTGTGAGAATGTATATAATCTTCTATAGAGTGCTTGCTTGTAACCAGTACAAATCGCTGACAACGACCAAGCCCTGAGCGCGAGTCAAAGAGAGGACTCACTGAGTCCAGATGGTGAATGCTAAGAAAGAAATTCTCCACGTTCAGCATCTGAAAGTGAGGGTCGTCTACTTGAACTAGATCGTCGTTGTCGCCGAGCTGCTTCGGCAACGACTTCCTGAGCCATTACTGGTGAAAATCGAACTCGAGAAACTGACGAATAAGAGCCCTCTTTAGCTGAAACATAACTCGAATCTTCTGAGGTAAGAGAATCGGGTGGAGTTGCATTTGTTGGTGTTTCAGCTCCTGTTGACATTTTTCTGGGAGTACAATAGTTATATCGCTTGAGGCTAGAACGGAGGCGTGATTCTATAACACAAGAGGGTGATTCTGAAGAATTTTGTCTAGAGAAATAAGCTGGAGGTGCAGGAAGTAGAGGAGGATATTCATAATCCCGCCGATAGAGAATTTCTTCAGGATTAGCACTGTTATTTGTGGAACTGCTAGCATTAGAAACGTTTGAAGGCGTACGTCGATGTCCAAGACAAAGACGAGAAGGTGTTCTAGGTGCTGTTGCATGACTTGTTCCCGAACTTGAGACTGAAGAACTCGCATGTTCATATGGGCAAAATTCGGGATATATTCTATCAGCATAATGAACAGCATAGGGGGAATAGGGAGGCGCGATTGATCGAGGAGAATAGGGACAGAGAGGAAGAGGTTCAGGAGGTGCTGGAGGAGGAGGATCTGTTTGTTCGTTGCTCGTTTTTCGACGCGGGCTTGGAGTAGGTTCTGTTTCTGTAGAGACTGAATGTAAAATAGCCGTGTGTTGAGGACTATCGGTAAATCGAAGAGGCTTGTCCTGATGATGTAAAGTGTTGAGCAAAGGCCGATAATGTCTTGCTGGCCCGTGGTAGGTATTGTGCGGATATCCAGATGATGTTGAAAATTCATAATCAGTCGGAGAACTTAACCAAAAGCGACGCTCCTCTGCTTCTTCCTCAAACCTAAAATGAGATTAGATTTTAATTATATTAATAATAATACATTTGATACTGTTTATATACCTGTCTGGGTGTAGGCGAGGATGTACAGGGGAAGCGTTACTCGTCCGAACATCGTAGCCAGCTGCTACACTAGCCAACATCGCGGCCATGTTGTAGAATACCATCTGGACCAGAGATTTGGGTCGGGGCCGTTGCTCGCCGTTAAACATCGGACTTATCGGCATGATAGGCAGCAGAAGTGCAGGCGAACATTCACTCGGCCAAGAATCCACGCAATCGCCATAGTCTGTTAGGGGGACACAAGGGCCCGGGGCCAGGGGATTGGTTAGAGTAGGCCAATCGGGCCCTACGAGAGGACCACATCAGGCGAGAAAGGATGGACATTTAAAATAAAATAAGTAAATTTGTCTAATGAAAATTTTTTTGGAAATAAATACACTGAACTGTTTTAATGGAGAATATTCATTCAATAATTAATAAATACTATTTAATTTAGTATGTATATATATTTCAGAATATTTATACATTTTTTTTATTATATAGATAAGTTTCGAGTGTATTTATTTGTCAAAAGGATTATGGAAAATATGAATTTCATTAGGATTAAATTGAAATTTATTTACAGGAAAATATCAAATAATTAACATGTTAGCAAAGGAGACATGCAAAAAAAAAGGAGAAAACAAAGACCAAAAATAAAACCTTAGATATAATTTCAAGTTTATTTTAAAATAAAATACAAGTGAAAGGTAACAGAAATATAGCTTGCAAGGGCAGGTAAGAAAATTATTTTAAAAATTTTTCAATCTCACCTGCTCTCGTCTTGCCACCACCAAATTAATTATTTTTTTTTTTAAACTAATTTTAAATTTATTTCCCAAAAAAAATAAAAATAAATAAATAAAAAAAAAGAAGCGAATGAATAAAAAAAATGAAGGAGAAAAAATGATTTAAGAGCGACTAAAAATGATGTTTTTAAAAATTAACATATTGAGGGCCTAATGTCGCTTCATGAATTCTAACACTACAAAACACACATTTGTTGCAATTGATAAAAATAAAAAAAAAGCTTTTTTTTGTCTACTGCAAACGCAAGCTACAATTCAGATGGGCGAAATCGCACGCCCGTTGCGTGCAGTGCAAAATAAAAACTACTTAATATCTGTATTAAATGATGATCAACTTACTGAAGTAAATGAGCCTGTCCTCTGAGCAGCCTAGCATTAGAACATCAGTGTAGAGATTAGAATTAAATATTAAAAAAATACCTCCATTTTTAATTGCGTTTATGGCTGAACTTGTAGAATCAAAATTTAGGGGAGGATTTTTGTAGAAAGGAAGTTAAATAAAATATTTATCAATCAAGAAATCTCTTTGAAAATGGATTTATTTAAAAAAAAAATCTAAAATTAAAACCCCAATACAGTTTTCCATATTATATATTTATATAAAAATATATCATATATATATTTTTTATTTAACTTCATGGCTGCAAAAATCATCAACTAAATTACCTCCATTTTTTTTTTAATTCAAGATATTTGTTAAGAGAGAGAGTGAGTTAAGATAAAAAATGGAATATGTTTTATTTTAAATAAATATAAAAATCTAGAGATAATTTCAGTTTGAATTTCATTTCATAAAGAATATAGGGGAAGCCGATTGGTCAGATTTTGCTATTGTGGAGCTCAAAATTTAAGATTCTGTCTAACCGGAATACAGAAAAATAAAATAGCCGATTAAAATAAGTAGACTAATTCAAGAGAGACACACTTGAGAATATTTACAAAAGAAATCATAGGATAGGTAATGCAAGGAGCTTCTGAGAAGCATTAAAAATAAAAAATTCTGGAAAGCAGGGCCATAGTTAAGGAGGGAGGTCCGCCCCCCCCCCCCCCAACCGAAATCTCAAAAAATAAATAAATAATTCCTTTTGACTGAATCCTGATCTGCTGAATCTATAGCCATTATTATTATTTTATATAAATAAATAAAAATAAAGAGAGAAATATAAGGTTAAAATTTTAATCGCTGTTACTATTGTATTTTATATTCTTTAAAATTTATTTGAGGGGAGAATGAGGACTATTGGGGTTTACCCCTCATTCCCCACTCTCTTTCTGTTCTGACAATAAGCGAAAGGAACTATGGTTTATTTTTTGAAATTACAACCTTTAGGCCACTCATTCTGTGATTCACGATTATAATTTTCTTAAATTGTTTGGGGAATTGAGAATGAAGAAAGAGTATAATGTATAAAGAAAAGAATGGCAGCTATAAATATTTTTTTTTAATTTGAAAAGTGGAAGTACATTGTTGTGATTGAAGTGAGACATTGTGTGATTGTTGTGATTGAAGTGTTGACATTAAGTGATGAAGTGAGGTGTAGAACAGTTGGAGAATAAATAACAGTAGTTTTTTTGTAATTTTGATTGTTGTTATTGAAGTGTTGACATTGAGTGATGAAGTGAGGTGCAGAACAGCTGGAGAATAAATAAAAGTAGTTTTTTTGTAATGGGTTTATTTTTGGTTTGGCAACTGCGCTAGCATTCAGTTTTGTTGGTTTAAATGTCCAGGCCTGAAGATGATGGACATTTAAACCATCGAAACTGAATGCTAGCGCAGTCGCCAAGCCAAAAATAAACCCATTACAAAATAAAACTACTGTTTTTTATTCTCCAATTATCATCACCTCAATCTATCACAACAAAGTACTTCCACTTTTCAAATTAAATCATAATTGCTTGGAAAAATCCAATTAAAATATAAATATTTCATTTATTAGGGCCTCTATGCTGACGTTTGGGGCATGGTCAAACCATCCTCAGAGCTGTCAGCTATAAAATCCACATCTTATAAAAAAAGAGGATTGAAAAGAGGAGAAAAATTAGAGGCATGGAAAAAATTTTTGACTAGAAAATCCGCTGGTTAATCGTCGAATTAATTTAATTAGCTTAGCTTATTTATAAATAATTAGAACATTTTTCTATATAATATTTTTAAATGAATACGTTTTATTCAAATCTGACACATATTTTTTTTATCCATTAATTAAAAAAAAAAATTAAATATCTGACAAATAAAAATTTTCCCGTAAGTTCAAATTCTGTTAATTGATATAAAATTTAAACTGAAAATTATTTCTAGATATTTATCTTAAATATAAAACACATTCGTAATTTGATTTCCAGCCACTGAACACTTCCCAAATAGTTATAAGTAGTAATCTATGTATTTATAAATATTCTATAATTATAAAAAATGAATATAAATGTTTTTTTGTTTTTTTTTTTCAACGCGAACATGTTTATTTGTTTATAATAAATTTAATATTATGAGAATTGATGGTTAGTTGGCTCTCCTTATAATGCCCACACCATAGAGTTAAAGATGCAAAGTAGTCAAGTGTAGTAGCGAGGCGTAGGACTTTTTTATTTTTATTTATTTTTTTATTTATTCTTGTTCGGGTGACTCCGGTGGCGTACCTATTTCATGCAGGGGCGGTGCTAGCCCCCGGGGTGGGCCCCCTTTCTCGAGACAGGGGGGCGCTACGGCTCCATCGTTTGCTGCCATCCACCACTCGAGTGATTATCTGGCCCCGCTCTCGTTGATGACAAGTGCTCGGTCCCCAAGTCTTGCCTTTGACTCCATCCGCGGGGACTACAAAGTAGAAAGCCCGATCAAACCCGGCGACCCTATCCCCTAGTACTATTTTTATTGATTTTTGCAATAATCCTCTGGCTGGTTACTGTCCATTATTTTAGGTACATAATTAGAGAAGTAGCCGTTTATTTTAGTATCTTAATTGATAGAAAGTTAATTTTTGGGCACACACATGCCATAAATATTGAAATTTAAAAAATTTAATGAAAATATTCGTCTTTTTAACTTTAAAATGTCAGTCTCCTGGAAAGTACCAAAAAGAGAACATTTAAATGCAAATTTATTTTAAACTTTTAGATTTATATCATTATTATCCATATCGAAATAATCTAAGATACTTTATTAAACAGTTGTTAAGTCATTTGATTTTAAATAAATTTACATTATTTTTTTTTTTATTTATTTCAAAGTCGCGTACTTCGATCCGTTCCTCAGTCCCTTGACTTATGAAAAATATCTGATATTAAACACTATTGATAAAATAATTATATATTTTATATAAGTTTAGAGTGTAAAGATGACATTGATGCCCAAATACCGGGCGTTAGCCATCTTTTATATACTTTTATTGTTATTTTTGTGTCGAAAATCAGCATGTAAACACTCAATTTGTCCCTTAGTAAGTAATATTTTGGAAATTTATTAACAATATGCTGAATTTGCTGTCTTTTCATTGTTATATTTAATACATAAAAGAAGAAATAAATATGAATTAGCAGATTTTTTTTGTGTTTTATATCAAAAACGTCAGTCCCCTGGAAGTTTTTCAACTTCAAAGCTAAGAAGCTGATGATGATGCTTATATATAAAATAAAAAAATCTGAGGGTTACTATATGGATACAATAAAATTAACTTATTGTCTATCAAAATCATTACAAACAATTGAAATCAAAGTTACAAATTACCCTAATACCCTAGTATATAAAAAAATATGATAGAAAACAAAATATAACATCACTAAAATATACGGCTTCTTATCTAACTTAAAACGTAAACTTTATTTTTTAAAAAAGGAATAAATATTTGACAGACAATGTTGAAATCAAGAAATGACTAAAAAATATTTCTCTGATTTTTGGGACTCACCCTTTAGATCTGCAGAAAAGGCCAAAAAATATTTCAAATTTTAAAAATATTTTTATTTATATACCTGTTAATTTATGATGTCCAAAATAAGATAATTTTCAATTTATAATAAAAAAATCAATGTGAAAGTGGTGATTTAAAAAAACTCAAACTCTACGTGAAATGCTTATATAAATTCAAATGAATTAACAAAAATAAATAAAACATCGGTAATAAAAAAACAATTTCAAATATAAAAAATAAATTGAGAAAATAAAATAATTTAACAATGGACGAGACATAACACTCTTGTAAATAAACCATGCTCAAAATCTACACATAGAAAAACACATGCTTTGAAATTTTGATAAAAAATAAAATTATATAAATTATTAAAATAAAATAATTATAATATTAAATGAGGCTTTCATGAAATTCGCTTAAAGAATAGCCAATTTTGATTTTATGGACTGGACAAATTAACTTTTTGTTTAAAAATACTCACGAGCGATTGCTCGCAATCGAGGTATGCTGGGCGAACCTGGAGGACTATTAGGACCAGAGGAGTTGCGTGATTTCCTATCAGCCGTGTGCTGTACAGTTATTTGATGCCGAAAGTCTGCAAAAATAATAGCCAAGTTATTATTAGTAACTTAAGAAATAGTTTATTATAAAATAAAAACTAATTTATAAGAGGCCTGGAGAAAGAAAAAGTGCAGGAACTGCCTCATATTAGAACAGAGCAAATATTTAAGCAGGGGTAATGCAGCTCACTCCTAAGTGCTGGATATAATTCATAGGCAACCCTTGGTCTGGTGTTGAGATTATTTACCATGAAAGGGAAGGAACAACTTCTCCATGCAAATAATATCAACTCCAGACGATGTACGATAGTATTTTTAGGCATTACTGAGGCGTTAGGCTCATTTGCTCTGTAATTTAAGGTAGTTGCTGAAATCTTCTGGTTTTTTTCATGCTTAAATCATATAGACATTAAATGCTACATTCTTAACAATTATTATTTTAAAATTAAAACTTATCCTTTCTTAGTATCTGGAGAGCCTATTATGGAGCGGATAATTCAAAAAATCTGGTGTGACTGATCCATAGCACACAACTTTCTCTTACCCTTCGCCAAGAGAAAGTTGTGTACTATGCTTGTCACCAGATTTTTTGTGTCGAGATATATTTCGTTGCCCTTGGCAGCGTGAAAAAGTAAAGCAGTAAAGTACTAGAACTTTTTGGCCGATTTTGTTCAAGCTATTTTCACCCCTTGGGATCAAATATAAAATTTTAAACTAGTAAATCTTTTCGTTCCTGAGATATTTTGTTCACAGACAAACAGACAGACCAATTTGCGGGACCCACTTTTTTGGACTCAGGAGTCCTCAGAACATGTAGGGTAGATCCATCCAATTTTTTACATGATCGCAATACTTTCTCTCTATATATACCTATAGGGTAAGAGAAAGTAAAAATAGTGTGGAAAAATGTTTTTTCACAAACAAATTTCAAAAGTGAACTACGAGAAATTCATGAAAACTGTATATTAAATAATACTATTACGTACAATAATTGAAAAACTAAATATACTTTTTAGAGAAGTTAGGAATTATTAGAGTTGAAACCTGTTTGAAATGTCCATGCATATGCATGGGTGCCCGCGGGGGTGGGAGGTATGGGGAGCTTACCCCTTCTCCTGAAATATGAAAAATCAATAACTGATCTAATAAAGAAAAAAATAATTTAATTTGATAAATAGTAGAAAATGTTCTTTCTGGTTGGATACAACTCAAAATTTTTGTTAAAATTGAGTCCTAAATTGACTAAATTTCCTAATGCAACATTAAATATTCTTTTAAAGTCTTTTTTTAGCATGTTAAAAAATCGAGTGCAATAATTTAAAATTAATATCAAGTAGAAATACAAACTTTGTTCTTAGTTCTAAGTTATTAGTTTATTTAGGGCTAATTCACTTTAGTAAGGAATGAAGAAAATAGCAATTGCAGCTAGATTTATTTAGTTTATTAAGGTACTTTAAGCCAACGATTCGGTCAGATATACGACTATCTCTAGGGCTGAAGTATGTCAACAAAACTCCTCAAAAAGTTGAATTGTGTTAAAGTTTTCTTGTCATTAAATAAGGAGGAAAATTGTCTTGATCCAATTGGCCAAATCGTACAAACGCCCAGGGCCATTGCTGACTTAAATAAGGACCAAAGGCCAGCAACGTCGGCATGAAGAACCTTAATAAGCGAAATAATTCTAGCTGCAATTGCTTTTTTCTTCATTCCTTTCTACAATATCTTTCTACAGCTATCCACCTCAATCTAATACAATTTACTTTAATTTGTATGCTTCTATTCAAATCATTTGATTATCATAAGATAAAGAAATAATTTTAACGAGATGAATAGCTGAATCAATATGTAGCAGGATAAATAGAAGGTCAAGTAGCTATGTTTATTTCTCTATTATATTCGAACCCTCAGAGCTGTGGGCCTGGCTGTTTGGCCTTTAATTTATCCTTCTAGAAATAATTTTAATAATTTACCGGACGGGAAACTTATGTTGTATCCAGGTTCCTTTTTAAGGCCTTTTATTCGAGATCGTTTAAATTTTCCTTTTCTTTTGTTTGGTGTCGGTGTGCTTTGTTGGATTATCATAATATGCAATTCTCGTTCAAGTAATTCGAATTCACGTGCTCTAAGTTCTTGTTCTCGTAGCCTAAGATTTTCTTCAAGTTCTTTTTGTTGCAGCTGCGCCTTGGTTAATTCCTCCTCACGACTTCTTAGTTCCTGAAAATGAAATAAGGAATTTCAATATTTATTTGATAAATTTTTGATTTAATAAGACTAGAATCTATAGCAAGGACAAAAAAAAATCCAAACAAAAAAGTTAGAATTAATACTATTTTCATGAATCGTCTATAAAATAATTCGAGCATTGTTTATTATTAAAATTAAATAAGGTACCTTCTCTTTCATTCGTAATCCGTGAAGCACTTGTTCAATTTCTAATTTCCAATCTTCTTGCATTGTGTGAAATGATTCGTGAGGTGTTTGTGTAAATGCGGAATGGGCGATTTCATCGAGGGCATCCAATATATCTAAGAATACCGGCCTATGATGAGGATCAGGATCCCAGCATGCTGTTGAAAAATATATTTGAGTATAGTATAGAGTCTATATGGCCTAAGATGCTGAAAAAAGTCTTAAAACAATAAATGGTTATATTTTACAGTAGTGAAATAAAAAACTTTATATTCTGTTACCGACGTTTCGAGAGCTTATCTTCAGGGCCATTGATTGACCATTCATTGACAAATTTTATTTGAGTAATTGTTCATTTTACAATATACGTTAATTCAAAACAAATTATAATATGAAACTTCTTAATGACTACTTACACGTAGAATTGTCACATTAAGAAGTTTCATTTTATAATTTGTTTTGTATTAACGTATATTGTAAAATGATCTACCCATACTCAAATAAAATCTGTCCCTATAGGCTCTGAAGATGAGTGCGACTAGCTCTCGAAACGTCGGCAACGGAATATAAAGTTTTTTATTTCACCTGGCTGCTGTGTCCCGGGAAGGCTCCCTTCTTCCTCTTCTAATTGAATATATACAGTCATCAAACTCAACAACATTTTTGACTCTAAAAAATATTTTATAACAAGTAGTGTTCAATTGAAGTGCAAGTTGTGGATGTTTATATTTAATGAAGGATATATGGAGACAGAGGCAGCCAAGAAAAAATGCTCTCAATCAGTGGCGTCATTTCAACTTTTTCTTGGGGGGGGGGGGGGGGGCAAACATTTTTTTTCTTGAAATTTACTTACAAATGGGTACTCAAATTTGGCCAAAACTTATTTAATTTAATTAATTGTTTAATTTTGTATACTCGTAGATGTATTTTGGAGTATTTTATTTATAATAATATAAAATTTTATAAAAATCAGAGCCCTTGGAGGGTGGAGGGCAAATGCCCCCTCCCAAATGACGCCTATGCTCTCAATGCTTTTTATGAATCAGCTGGAAACGTTTCGGCCCATTTATTATGTACCATCTTCAATCCATTAATTGGTGTATATCTTGCTCAGAGTTGGTTCAGTAATATAGCATATACAGTCACATTGCTTCGTAAATATTATTTATACATGTATAGAATGAATAGTATTTGATGAATCAAATATATCAAAAATTGATAGATATATTTGACTCGCATCAAATACCATTCATTATATTCTTTCAAGCCTAAAATATTCACTAGTATTTTCTGTTGAAAAATATCATTCTCCTTCCCAACTTTATGCCCTGAACTGGGTAAGAGCGTAATTCAAATTTTTCAGTTCGAAAAGTTGCCGCACGAAGAAAGTGGCTCTAACAATGACAATGAAATGTTTTTTGGCTCTCCTGAAAAATAAACAAAAATGGAGTTAGGCACTTTACTAATTAATTAATAATTAGAACATGGATATGCTATATTAATGGAACCAACAGTGAGCAAGATATACACCAATTAATGGACTGAAGCTAGTACATAATAAATGCACCGAAACGTTTCGAGCTGTTTGGTAAAAGGATTCAGAGCATTTTGTCTCTGCCTCCATATATCCTTCAGAAGTATTCAATATCAGACAATATGAAAATAAAAATGGTTTAAAACTTATTAATATTTATTTATTATTGTTATTTTACCTTCCATAAGCACTTTCCAGGGTTTTGGACAAGTTGTCGGTATTGGCAATGTTAATTTATTTACTGCAACTCCGTATGCTACAGCTAAGGCATCAATTCCCTTATAAGGAGTTTCGCCTGTCAATAATTCCCACAGTAGAACACCGTAGCTGGAAAAGAAAAATTAATTTAAATAAATTCCATGTTATTGATGTCTGTAGCCATAATTGAAAATTAGGGGTAAATAAAATCACCGAATGAAAAGTATTTTAAATTGGAAATGATTGTAATAATTCAACGACAATAATAACTGTCCTATCTTATGAATGCAGTATTAATGCCACTTTGTCATTTTTTTTTAATGAATAAATAATAAATCAGGAAAATGATTCGATGATTCTCAATTTTCACATTTATCTAATTGTGATATACGCGTAAATTCAAACAAATGAGGACTATTTTTCATTTAAGGTTAATTGAGAGGATAAAAAAAATTTTAATTTTAAAGTATGAAAGTTTTTTTTTTTTTTTTTTTTTTTAACAATTTGGATAATTAAGAGGAAAAATTTGAATTTATATTATATACATTAGTTATTAATTATTTAAGGTTACCGTATATCTTATTTACTGTAATTTAATTATACTTTTCTTTTATAGGGATCCACTGAATTTATATTTTTATTTTATATATTAATTCTATTACTTTTTTGTAGGTTTACTCTTATGCTGTTTTTTGTAAATTAGAAGGTAAAATTTTGTAAAAATAAAATAAATTAAAGAGAAAATAAATATTTATTTTTTTATTGGCGGACAAACGACTGCGGAGAATTATCTCAGTTTGGATTACGTTAGTGCTATCATCAGGTCAAAAATTTTCACACTTCCTCTGATTATAATTCTATAACGAAACATATAGGCTACCAGTTTGACGGAAGAAGTGACAGTGAGAAAATTTTATTTTATTTTTTTATCTGATGATGGCTCTAAGGTGACCGAATCAGGGATTGTGTGATAAATTAAAAAAAAAAGTATTTGCTTTTTTTACAAAATTTTACCTTTAATCCACCACACAAGGTTGAAATAAAATCATTCCCTTCTTCATCGTTTCCTTGGATTCGGGATCGGCGTTAATCATAAATAAGACCTAGAGAGGTGCCAGAGATTTATTCTGGGTAGGGAAACTCTAGTATTGGTAACTTGTGTTCTTTTTCCTTTTAGGGAAAAGTAAAATTATATCCCCTCCATTTCCCAAATTTCATATTTAAATTTTTGTACAACTCTTTAAATTTTAATAAAAAATAATAAAATCAGAAAAAAAATTGAAGAGAGATATATAGGAATAATAAAATACCTCCAAACGTCGGATGCTTTGCTGAACGTGGATGTCTTGATAACTTCGGGCGCCATCCACGCATAGGTGCCCGCAGCGCTCATACGGGTTGTTTTATATACCTCCCGTGCTAATCCGAAATCCGTGATCTTCAGTGTCTTATATTGTAGATCTTCTTTTTCGATTGGCTCGCTCAGTAAAACTGTTAATGAAAAAAAAAAGAATATATTAGATTATTTTTTATAATAATAGGCTACCAAAGCATTTTCAATTCAATTAGAAAAAAAACTTATAATATAAAAACTTTCTATAAAATGTCTTTATCAGAATGCTGTAGATAGGGGGGTGAGGTCCACTCGTTTGGAGGTTGAAATCTGATGTGAAAAAAAAAAAATAAAAACATAACCCATCAAATTTTTGTTTTAATTTTCTATAAAATTTTCATTCTTGGGAGTAATTCCAATTCCACCAATGCTACGCCAATCCCTTATCATTTCGAATAATTCTCTAAAAGTTTTGAAAAATGTATTAAATATCTATTCTATCTGATTAAGACAAAGATGGCCCGAGAATTTCAAATTTAGTTTTTATTCTTATCTTCTCTAAAAGAATCTTTGTCACTCAAAGGCTTTAATAGTAAAATAGAACAATCAGTAAATTAGTATATTTTACCATAATAGTGCGTTAAATTCTTGAAGCACTGTACTTTCTTTTGATAACTCGGACACCTTTTAAATAATTTTCGAGATATATTCATTTAATTAAGATATTATATTCAATAAATACCTCAATTCGGATTTGACTAAACATACTCACATATTTGTTGAATATAATTTTAAATAATCAAACTGAAAAATATGATTGACAAATAATTATGAAAGTGAATTCAAGAAATATGAACAGATTTATGCTGAGGAACTTTGACAGATGAACAATTTAATCTATCTCTTTTTAGAATCAGAATTCAAGGCGCATGTTTTTATTCTATCCTAATTAGCCCACGGCATATTATTTAGACCCCTAGCACAAGAGGCAAATTCTCTACCACTGTTCAATGGCCCATGGGACGAACAAGAAGATAGGCTTATTAAAAATCTATCTTTTCTTATTAGTATCGAAAAAAAAAACTGAAAAAGTGCATCAGTAAAGTACTAGTAACTTTAGTCGATTTTGTTCAAAAGCTTCGTGTCACGTCCCATGGGGGGTGCCTAACAGGGGCGTATATAAGGGGAGGGGGGGCCGAGGGAGCCCGCCCTCCCCCGAAATTCTCCAAACACATATACATATATAGGGATATACAGACATCAACACAACAAATTTTTCCGCAGGACGGAAAACTTTGGTTTAGCAAAAAGAAAAAATGTTCCGCAAAAAATTTCGTGTGAAAAAAAATTTAGTTTCTTAAAAAAAAAAATTTTCCGCAGAAAAATTTTTGAGTTCGCCCCCCCCCCCCCGAAAAAAATTTCTATATACGCCCCTGGTGCCTAACTTAAATATATAATTTCAACCTCCTAGCTCTTTCCGTTTTTGAGATATTTTGTTCACAGACACACACACACACACACACGACCATGTCGCGAAAACCACTTTTTTTGATTAAGGGGACCTCAAAACGTGTATATCCATCAAAATCTCGACATCGAATTTTTGACATGAATCCAATACTTTCTCTCCCTATATATTAACATATATATAGAGGTAAGAGAAAGTAAAAAAAAACAACCGAGCCCCGGCTCGGTCAACCCGAAACTAATTCATAAATAAATAAATAAATAAATAAATAAATAAAAAATGAATCTAAATGCACTGTACGGTTCTGCCTGAACTAAAAGTACATATCGTAACAAAAAAATCTTTCAAATATGGAAGGTACAAAAAAGTTGTTGGCTGTGCGACTAGTCACACCAGATTTTTATATTTAATAAAAAGGGAATAGGGCCTTAAGGTAAAGGAGAGATAAAGAGGGTTAATAAGAATATATTTGAATTCAATAATTATCCTTGAAATAAGAACGATAATTATAAAAATGTCCCTTTTCTAAAAGTAAAGTGAGATTATAGAATTTCTTTAAGAAAACAAAGAGAACCCAAACAGGTTCAGACTCGAAAGAGATAAGAGAAGTAAAGACAAAAACAACATTTTGTGAAAGAAATGAAGTAAAGACAAATATGTAAAAATATAATTATTAATTAATTTGATATTCAAAGAATTCGACTGGTGTTTGACCCACCAACAAATAAACACACATTTGATAATTGTGTGCGCTTGGTATATCATGATTTGATACAAGAATAAAAAATAAAATCTTTTCAACTCATGCCATTACAAAAAATCTGTTGTGATAACTACAGTGCCAAACTTTCAAATACGGAAGGTACAAAAAAGTTTTTGGCCGTGCGACTAGTCACACCAGATTTTTTAGTTTCATTTAATATTTGAATTGCTATGTGTATTAGACATGGGTCGATACGCGATTTTGCTGTACCAGGTACTCGCTGTTACAGGTACTTGTTCGTACCCGATATTTTTACCAGATATTTTTGTACCCGATACAGATTTCACTCAGCAACGCTAACTTCACATAAATACAAGTAACAGATTCGATACGTAGTAGTAGTAGTAATTTTCTTGGTCTCCAACCGTTGGTAATTTAGCCACAAATCTGATTTGATACTTCGATCATTGTGAAGCTATCAATAAGAACTTGCTTAACTTGAAAAAAGAATAAACATGAAACTATTAAAATATACTTTAGTAATATACAAGGTGTACTTTTATTTTAAAAATTGTATTTATAATTTAAAAAAATAATTTTTCAAAGTCAAATAAATAAAGAGTACCCCAAATGAAATGTCATTTTACTAGAGACTAAATTAACATTTTTCAAAGTTTTTTTCCCTGTATTTATAAATATTCTTGACTTGAAAAATCAAAAACTCATAATTATTCATTACTAAAGAGTTTTCCAAACTGACTGAACTGACATTTTAATGTCTCTAAATTTAAAATGTCATGTTATATACTGCACTAGAAAAATAATTAACAAATTTCTTTACTAGCGAAAGCAATTTAATTTATTGAAGTTCATTATGTTTTTAAATTCACAGTTACTTGTATTTTTACTTTTTTAATTAATGTTTTTAAATAAAAAAGTTTCAAAGTAAAAAAAACATAACTTATTTATTAAAATTTTTTTTTTTTTTTCATTTCTCCTCTCTTTCTTAAATTAAAGAAAAGAGAAATAATATATTAGTAATAATTAGATTTGTATTTAATTATTATAGGGCCTAGTGAGAAAAGTAGAGTAAAAAATGTAAAAATGATTCGGAATGACGTTCGAAAAGCGCGCCAGAGCTAGCGAAATTGCCCTGTCAGGAGAGAAGAGACGGGGCGGGGCGTCGCGAGTTGAGGGTCGCAAGAGAGAAGGAATGAGAGAACAGGCGAAACGAAAACTGTATCGGGTAAAGACGCTCTAAAGTGAAAAGAAAGTATTTGATCAATGCGCAAGCGCGAGAAACCCAGTACGAGTCTAGTGGAGTGTGCCTGAGTAGCTGTTACTCAAATACCTGATATTTTTTGCTCGCACCCATTATGACTATCTGTTACTTTTTCATACCTGATACAAAATATCAGATTGATACAGTATCACCCATGTCTAATGTGTATGTGTCTGATGTGATTTCTTTCAATGATAATATGAAATTAACTAATAAAATTTGTAAATTGTATTAAATAATGAAAAAATTGGTGCAAGCCTGATTTAAGAGAGCGGTGTGCTAATAATCACACCACAATTTACTTGTAGGGATTATAAAGAAATATTTGCTATCAATATCGAAATTAGCCCTCGGGGCTTGGTGTAGAGGTTAGAGTGCTAACCTCATATACCAAACGTCGCGGGTTCGGACTCCAGGCAGTCCGATTTTTTTATTTAAGCCATTTAGATACCAAATGGCTTAAATAAGAATGCCTGAACCCCAATAATAGATAAATTCTTAAATAACGGTTATCGTCAAAGTCTTATATGGCCTAAGTTGCCGAAAAGATTGTGTGAATGTGTGTATGAATGTGAGTGTGAATGAGAAAAAAGTGTGAATGTTTAAAAAAAAAA
>JAKCPI010019295.1:0-17625 GCA_023213315.1 Euborellia annulipes | reverse complement strand
TTTTTCTAACAAGTACTCCAAAATAGCGCAACTGCTCTTATAATTCTGCTACAGCATTTGTGTCAAAACAGAGCTTTAATTTATTCTGAAATTATAAACAATGATGGGCCCCAGGGTTTTGTAAAGATGGGGTCCAAATTTCATATATTCTTACTTCTGATAGTAAGCAACAATTCAAGACCTCGCAGACTTTAGATCCAATTATCTCGATAATCATCGCATTTAGGTTAAATATGATAATAACCAATATTAAAGAGCATTAAATTTTCTTTTCTAGTGGTATTATTGAAAAATTTCATTTGATTTTTCCTTAGGATATTATAATAGAAAATATCAAAAATTTTAGCAAAAAATAGATTTTTGGCCAACTTCAAAGCCTTTTAGGTTCGGGAAAGAATTTTCGGGTAGATTGACAATTTTGCACATCTTATTTATTTTTAAAAGGAAACTTTTGAGCAGCAGAAAAAAAGGAAACTCAAAATTCGATTTCATATGGCCACCCTAACACGCATATTAATATTTTTTCAAATATTTTTTAATTTCATATAAATTACTTTAAATTAAAATTTCCAAATTTATTTTTATATCTATTGACAAGAGATGAAGATTCTAAAAGATGTTCTCTTTTGCAGATTCGTGTGTGTGTGTGTGTGTAGTGCTAGTGCCAGTGCAAGAGGACTCGAAGCTGAGCAGCTGAGCGCCACGACTGCAGGCAGGAGCTTCGAGTGACCTTCAATACCGCGAGAGGTAAATATTTCATACTCTTATGGTAACATGCACCCTCACACCCAAACACACACACACAATCATACATAAATACATAAATATAGCCTAATAATATAACAAATTAATTATCTGTTTCTAATGAATTTTTTTTCTTTTTGTTACAGATCTCCGAGACGGTATCAAAGGTAATAATTGCATGGTGCAAGAATTTTGAAGGGGGTAGATTAGATTAGCTTTTTTAGGATGTTGTTTTTTTCAGCTGACCCCAAATAGAATTAGCTCTTTTTTAAACTCAATCAATAATTAATTTTTTTTTAATAGATAATTTTCATGATTAATCGTTTTAATTAATAAATTATTAATAAAATAATTTTCAGAATTAATTAATTTGCATTTTAAATTTTATTCTATTTCTAAATTTGGATTTCATTAAAAAAGTTTTCAAAAAATTTGATATAAATTTTTATAAAAAATTTTTTGCTAAAAATTCAACTTAATTTTTTTTTTTAATTTCAATAACAATTGGATTAGACTTCCTCCCCAGCTGCATCGGGAGAGAGGATGCCTCTCTCTCCCTGCTTCGGGGGACATCATCAACTTGGTACCTAGAACTTAAGGTGTGATTTATTTTGGAATACAAATTTAAATGTATTCCCTTTTCGAACTATAATTTGAAAATTCATTTTCACACCTTAAATTGTAGTTTAATAGTTTAAATATAGAGGGGTGGAGGGATGCACCATGCCAACGAGAGGGATTTTATTTTTGAACCTGCAGCTATGTCTCATGAAGCTAATAGTGGAGAAATCAACGAGAATATTCTTCAATTTAGGCCTCTGTTGGAGATTCGTCGTTGTTATTAGCTTCAGGTGCATTCTCTAATCTTTAGGTAGTTCGTTTTGTTAGGTTCTCTTGGTTAGGATCCACCAGAGAGGTAAAATGAATTTATTCTCGTTGATTTCCAAGAACGATTCATAAGGAGATGCGGTCAGATCTGATTGTAAGATTGAAGCCCAGGTTCTCAAGTGTCCTTGTGTTTGCGAAAAGACGTCTTTATAAGACGCAAAGGGGGGTTTGATATGTTTTTGCATCTTTGAGGTTTGGTTTGAGGTGGCTCTATGGGTAAACGAGAGTCAGGGAGGGATGTCGTTTTTCCAGGGATAGCCTGGATGTAAATAACGCATACCCTTAAGGCCAGGGACAGGCCCGAGGGCCCCGCCGATCTGATGGTGGGGACCGGGTATATGCAATTACAATTCGTTCGCATTTCTAGTTAGGCTAGGTAGGATCTCTTCCAGCCCCCTGGTCTCTCGTTTACTCGCAATCCAAAAAATCACGTTCATTCTCACTGATATGATTTCTACGACTTAAGGTTTTTCGAATTATAAATCACAATTCTTTTTTGATATTTCGCATACTTTTTTAAATGCAAATAGTAAAAAATTGTACGTGAAGTACATTATTTTTGCTTGAATTTTCCGAATTTTATTTTTGTTTTATTTTAAATAAAAAGAAGTCCTCAAGATTAAGTATTACGCGAAAAACAAAAAAAAGTCTTCAAGATTAATTTTTAATACAAAAGTAGGTAAGTAAATTTTCATTAAGTGATAAAATCAAAATATGGAAACTAATTTTTTTTTTTTTTTTTTTAGGTAAATTTATTTTGGTGAGGATTGGTGGGCTATGAGGGGAGGAGGAGGCCCAAAAAACAATCCTACGCTTTTTCGGATTATAAGTAAATTTCATATACAAGAGTTATTAAAATTAAAATGAGCTAAACTAATTCAAATTTTATATTTTTCAGATGTCTTGAATTTTCTTGACCTTCTTCTTTTCATTTTGGTTCAATACAATAAAAACATAAACTTATTTAATAATACAAATGAAGGAAACATTTTGCTTTAAGAGTGTATCATTATGATCAACTCATCGAGTTTTCTTCTCTTGGAGCTTCTAATATACACAGTAAGTAAATACAAATTAAAGGCACATTTTTGAAATTTGCCCTTTTAGAGTTAAATACGCTACTGTTTATTTGAACTTGCGGTGGGGGATCAAATTTGATAATTTTTTCTGCATTTATTTCTTACAATCGCGAACTCATTTTTACTTTTTTATAATATATTTTATAATGTGTAAGTGAAGTGTAAATAAAAAAATGAAGTCTTTAAGAAGATTAATTTTGAAAGCACAAAATTTCAAAAGTAAGTAGATTTTCATTAAGTGATAAAATCAAAATATGGAAACTAATATATTTTTTTTTTTTTTTAGGTTAAGGTGATCTATAATAATTGATAAAATCTTCAAACTTATTTTTTTGCGGAACCCTTTCTAAATACCCTCGAAACACAGGTTGGGAAGCACTACTCTGAATGTTTAATTAAATTCTCATCTAATTATAGATAAAAAAATAAATAAATAACACTAGGTTAAGTTTCAAAATGTTTTTATTTTTAGCTTTATGCAAGTCATAGGTCTGAAGATGATGTTGAAACTTTACCTAGTTTTATTTATTTATTTATAATAAGATGAAAATTTAATTAAATTTAAGAATGTTTCAACTAGTGCCAACGGTGAATTCTTTGGATTATATCAAAAATGGTATTTATTTATTTTTTTACTTGATGAAAATAGAGTTAAGTTTGTGTTTTTTATTTCTAGAAAGTAGGCCTAATAGGCTAGAAAATAAATAAATTGAATTTAAATAAAAACTACTTTTTAACTCTACAGAGAACAAACAATAAGAGTATCTTCTTCTCTCCTCGCCTTGTCCCGCGATGCGGGGTCGGCGGACCTCACTCTTTCCCTCCAACCCTATCATACGACTGGAAGAAATAGGACAGGCCGGCCCGTCTCACGGTCTGACGCCTGTTGGAAAGAGGACGGAAGAGACAGACATACAAAGAACTGAAGGACTGCCTGCCCCAGCTCGGGCAGCTCGTGGTTGCCATCCACGTACCCACAAGATGTGGGCCCCTGAGTATAATAATTACAATAAAAATATTTATGACTTTCTTTTCTGGTTTTGCTCAGGGGCCCACATCTTGTAGGTACGTGGATGGCAACCACGAGCTGCCCGAGCTGGGTCCTTCAGTTCTTTGTATGTCTATCTCTTTCCTTCCTCTTTTCAACAGGCGTCAGACCGTGCAACGGGCCGGCCTGTCTTATTTCTTCCGCGCATGATAGGGAAAAAGTGAGATCCGCCGACCCCGCATCGCGGGAATAAGGCGAGGACAGAAGAAGATACCTTTCTCTTCTGGTTAGGTTAAATTCATTAATTATTAAGCACAACTTTTCTCTTACCATCTCCGAGAAATTTATTCCAAAAAAAAAAAAAAAATTTTATTATTAAAACTTGTTCTCCCGCCCTCTCGCTATATAATTTTAATTTTATTTATATTTATTCAATTCGAATTTATAGTTTTAAACGTTTGATGGGTCATCAAACAAAAACTTAACCATTTATTTTATTTATTCATTTAGAAAAGTTTCTGATTTGATAAAAATAATTTATTCAAATGGATTCCTGCATTGTAAATAAGAGTAGAGCTTAGAGCTCGCTTATCATTGTTAGCCTTTTAAACTATAATTAAGTTAAGGTCAGAGGGAAAGAGAGAGGCTCTTATTTTACCAACGCTTAGTCTTTACTTTGAGTGAAATAACGATCTATTAAAAAAAAAACACAAGAATTATAATACACGTGCTTTTGTTAAGCTACGCAAATGATCTATATAAAAAATAATTTGATGTGCAAATAACATTATCCCTTAAATAAAATAAGGTGTTTTTTATCTAACCAATCAATAACGTCTTTCTACTCATGAAAATATCTTTAAAAAGATTGGATAAATGGAACTGGGTGGAACTACTCAGGATTAGTTCATTAGCTGGGTGTTTAATCAGCTGCAAAGCCCGCCTTTGGCGAACAATTGCAAAATTTTAAAGTTTTAAATTTCCCTCTTTGACTCCATCCATCTCTGGCTTCTCTAGCCAGCGTAGAGTTCTAACAGCTCACATACACCGGAAATGAATGCCTAGGGTAATGATTATTTTTAATTAGAAATAAATTTATCAATTTCTGTGACAGAATTAAGCTTTATTTCTTAACTGGAAAACTTATTATGACTCAAACTCGTAGATAAGTGATGAAATGGGAGTCCAAATCCCCCCCCCCCCAAAAAAAAAAAAAATTCTCTGACTACTGTATAATAACTAAGTTCGTATGAAATATCAAGAGTCGCGGGAGCGACTCGTCGCCGAGCATGTGAAAAGCAAAAGAAAGCAAAGAAACTCTTAATACTACCAATTAGTTGATATTCCAATAGATGCCAATGGCCCATTGCATTTAGATGGACGAGTCGTCCCTAGACTATATTATCAAGAATGATTTTAAATCCTTAATAAAAGATAGGGACGTGAAAAAATTTTTTTGAGAAACTTTTCTCTTTCTGGGCGAATATCTCAAAAAGGTTTTAAGATATCGGAGCCAAATTTTTTTTATATTAAACTAGAATAAATAAGGATTATTTTGAGCACGAATTCAAAAAAAAATTCCAGTGCCAAACAGAATGGCAGAGGCTCAAAGTTGAGATTTTGCCGATTTCGGAAGGTCAAAAGTTAGTCTCTTATTTTTCCTTTTTTTTTTCTTTTTTTTCTTTTTTTTCTTTTTTTTCTTTTTTTTCTTTTTTTCATTCTTTTCTTCAATTTTCAAATTTTTAGACAAAGCTACAGGTTTCCCTGCTGGACCGATTTGGATGAAATTTAAAATACAAATAGATACTATCAAAAACCCGATACCTTTGATATAAAATTTCATTTTGGATCAAAAGTGACTTTTTGAGAGGTATTCAAAATTTCAAATTTGTCCTATCTTTAACGTGGCGAAAAGACAATTCTAACTACTTTGCTCCCCGATGACGTCATCTAGGTACAAATCTATTAATATTAGTAATTTTCATCCCTAATGGAATAAAAAATTTTAGGATAGATCCCTTCAGATAGAAATACAATAGATTAACGTGATAAGAAGTACTACCAACATAACAAAAATAAAAAACCTAAAATTTTATAAAATTTGGTGAAATCCTATGTTTATCGTTTTGAATGGATACCAAATGATGTATTTACATCCTACAACATAACAAAAATAAAAAACCTAAAATTTTATAAAATTTGGTGAAATCCTATGTTTATCGTTTTGAATGGATACCAAATGATGTATTTACATCCTACCAACATAACAAAAATAAAAAACCTAAAATTTTATAAAATTTGGTGAAAAACTATGTTTATCGTTTTGAATGGATACCAAATGATGTATTTACATCCTACCAACATAACAAAAATAAAAATCCTAAAATTTTATAAAATTTGGTGAAATCCTATGTTTATCGTTTTGAATGGATACCAAATGATGTATTTACATCCTACCAACATAACAAAAATAAAAATCCTAAAATTTTATAAAATTTGGTGAAATCCTATGTTTATCGTTTTGAATGGATACCAAATGATGTATTTACATCCTACCAACATAACAAAAATAAAAATCCTAAAATTTTATAAAATTTGGTGAAATCCTATGTTTATCGTTTTGAATGGATACCAAATGATGTATTTACATCCTACCAACATAACAAAAATAAAAATCCTAAAATTTTATAAAATTCGGTGAAATCCTATGTTTATCGTTTTGAATGGATACCATATGATGTATTTACATCCTACCAACATAACAAAAATAAAAATCCTAAAATTTTATAAAATTTGGTGAACTCCTATGTTTATCGTTTTGAATGGATACCAAATGATGTATTTACATCCTACCAACATAACAAAAATAAAAATCCTAAAATTTTATAAAATTCGGTGAAATCCTATCTTTATCGTTTCGAATGGATACCAAATGATGTATTTACATCCTACCAACATAACAAAAATAAAAATCCTAAAATTTTATAAAATTTAGTGAAATCCTATGTTTATCGTTTTGAATGGATACCAAACGATGTATTTACATACTACCAACATAAAAAAAATAAAAATCCTAAAATTTTATAAAATTTGGTGAAATCTTATCTTTATCGTTTTGAATGGATACCAAACGATGTATTTATATCCTACCAACATAATAAAAATCCTAAAATTTTATAAAATTTAGGGAAATCCTATGTTTATCGTTTTGAATGGATACCAAACGATGTATTTATTTTTTACTGATTGGAATGCATATTAAAAGATCTATTCATGGGATAACTTAATATTTAATAAACAAAAATTATTAAATAATATTTAAATGTAATATTTCACAAAAAGAAGTGAAATCTCAGCAAAAAACATCGGAGATGCAAAAAGGGGCGCCTCGCATTATTTTTGCCCAGCGTCGAGGTGAAATCAAAAAAATGCGCCTCGCTTTTCTGATTTATATAAAAGCGAGGATATATGAAACAAATAAAATTCTGTAGGGGTTTTATTTAAGTGAAAATATTTCCTTGCTTTTATATAAATCAGAAAAGCGAGGCGCATTTTTTTGATTTCACCTCGACGCTGGGCAAAAATAATGCGAGGCGCCCCTTTTTGCATCTCCGATGTTTTTTGCTGAGATATTTATTTTCTAAATAAAATTTAAAGTATACAATGGCAAAGGGCTCTATGCGAATTTTCATTTTCTTGAAATCTAAAGAGTGCCATAACGAGGGTAAGTGAAGCGCCTCTGGCAAATTTCAAACTTGCGTCATCATGATTGTTAATGGGCATGCATTTCTATTTATTTATTTATTTTAATTTTCTTTTTTTTGTCCTTTTGTTTTGTTTTGTTGTATTTGTTATTGTATTTAAATTTGTATTGTGTTTGTTAGACCTAGCCACCGAGGACTGGTGCCTCTAAGCGGGTCGTAATAAATTTATTTATTTATTTATTTATTTTTAGCTCTAATTGTAGAGATATAGAGAAAATTAAATTTTAATAAAAAATGTGCTTTAAAGTGGCTCTTATTTTGAATTTTCTAGATTTTTTTTAAGGGCCTACTCCTTAAAAATATGCAGATAGTTGAAATTCATAGAAATATAAAGCTCAGAGGTGATTTAGTGGTGCAAAACAAGGCTAAATGTTTTTAAAAATCGAGATTTTTCAGCTTTTTTTAATTTTTGCCTGAATACAAAAACATATATTTACGATAGTTCTTCAACTTTTCAAAAAGCATTCATTCGTGTAAATCTGTTAAATAACGAAATTATAAACAAAACAGTTAACAAAGTGAGAATTCAGCGCTAATACTCAAGAATAGCTCTAACTTCTAAGCAAAACACAACTTTATAAAATGTTCTTATATTTGTTTAAATATATTTGACATATATTTTACTAAATATTTGACATATTGACTTTGACGCTGATTGCATTATATCTGATAAATCGTAATAGTTTTTAAGAAATGTCTGTCAAAGAACGTAAGAGGATTTTCTGTTGACTGAACCCTAGCCATGAAGATGGTCGCATAGTCGATCGAAACGTCACTAAATAAGAATAAAATTTATCCTTTTTTTTTGCGCCCCAAACCCACAGTTGCACCTCTTCCGCCACGCCCAAGTTACGGCACTGACTCTAGATAATTTATATTAGAAAATACACAACTAGCTTTTATGTATTAAATAATGACATCATCAGTATGATTAGAAGTTAGTTAGATTTAATAGAGAAAGGGATATAGAGATTCCCTGAAGAGGGTTCAGATCTAATAATAAATAAATTAGATTTATGAGACCCAACAGTCTTTTATTAAAGTGCACCTTGAAAATAGAATTTAACCATGAGTTTGTGTGAATGTAGGAGGAATAAACTTCGTGTCTGTGAATATATACGTATATAATCAAAAAGTAATCTTGGTAGTTAATTTAACTCAATTCAATTGGCTTAATTTGAACTCGAGTTCATGTGTTTTTTTTTTTTTTTTATTTTTTTTTACTTAATGAGTCAAGGAGAGTTAATGAAAGCTCTAAGTGAGTTTGCTGCTGCTTGAATATTAGCTTGGTTGTAGGGGGTACCTGTACCTCCGCCGGCGACGCCGCCGCCTCCTGTGCCACCTCCACCCCCAGCACCGCTGCTTCCGCCGCCGCCACCTCCACGGCCCGTACGCCAGGTACTTGAAGTTACTTTACATACGAGCAGCAGGTCTGATAGTAGACAGCAACGCACTTCACTCTAAAATAACAAAAAATAAAAATAATATAAATTTTCACGATTATTATTAGTATTTTAAAAAGAGCTTTTTGAATAAATTAGTTAGAAATTAATAATACGAATTGGAAAGAGGTAGGGAACAGTCAGAACAGCAGATAGTCTATCTACTGGTATAGATAAACTTGAAGAAGCTTCGTTTGTTAAAAATGTTTTTTAGATAAATTGGGTGCTAAAATTTTATTTTTTATAAAATTTATTCTTAAACGAACTATAGGTAAAAACCCATTTACTCAAACCGGTACTTCTTCATGAAAAAGTAGTAAATACAATTTTATCAATTTAGGAAATAAGGGCAAGGACAATTATTATCTTATTACATAATTTTTTTCTGCCCTTAATTCTAATCTTAATAAGTATTTTCAACATCACAATTAATATTAATAATAATTTATTTAAAAATATTTATTAATATTAAATAATAACACGAAAATAAATGATTATATAGAAAAGAAGGTGAATTATTATACTAAATGTGAGATTCTGGGTCAAACTTATAAAAGAGCAGGACTATAAAACGAAATTTTATTTTTTAATAAATTATTTCCTCTTGCCTAATTATTTATGAATCGGGTCGTGATAATAAATTATAAGAGAAAGAGACTGGCTTATCAAAGATGAATAAATGCTAGTCTTAGGTCAAGTAATTCTCGTAAAAAAAGCTACTTAATCGAAAAAATAATCAGCTAATCTTTCGATTAGCTACAAGTTTTGTTTTCGATAGCTTGTTACCCTTGATAATTTCTATTTCATAACTTTCATCACGCATTAACGCAGAGAAATATGTCTTTTTTAGACCTATCTGAAAATTTATTTTTATTCCTATTTAACCTATGCTCACTTCACTCTCATTTATATATGTCTTGAAATTCTTAAAAAAAAAAAAAATGAGAATTTTTTTTAATAGACCCTACTAATACCAAAATGCGCTACGTATGTTTGGATAAATATGATGAAATCTTTTAATACTTTTTATTTAAGAATTTTTATATTAATTTTTAATTGTATAGATCAGGGATTCCCAACCGGTGGTGCCGAGAGAATGCCTAAGGGGTGCCGCGAGATACAGTATTTAGATAAACAAAAAAAGTTAAAAAAGGTGATGAAATGATTTAAACGGAAGCGGCAAAAATATCCCGTAGAGCAGGAAAAACTATGCTTTGCCAAACGCAGGGCGGCAAAAATTTCACGGATGGGAAAAAGATTTTTGGCAGGGCGAAAATGAAGTGGAAAAATTTTTTGGCAGGGCGGGGAAAAATTTTGTTTCCCTAATATAAAGGTAAAATGACTTTCACGGAAGGTGGGAAAATCGGGGGGAAATTTAGGGGAAAAAAAAAAAAAAAAAAAGGAAGGGTGTTCCTAAGTGTGTAATGTTATCCCCAACGCATCTTTGGAGTGCCGTGAACTTCAAAGGGGTGGGAAACACTGGCATAGATGTACTTTGGACTTCTCTTATTGTCTAAATAAAAAAAAGAGCGTTGATCAGTTCTCAAGTAATATAATTAGACTTATTTGTCATCTAAAATGATAGATCAACATGAGTTAGTAAGTTAATAATTCCGCCAGATGGTAGCATTAGTCAATAGCGCCTTAAATAGTTGATAGGCATCTGCAAAGCTAGTGAGCTATGACTGATGCCATTATGTAGGGGTTATGAATTTGGTTAGAGTCCTGTAACACGGGTGTCAACAGAAATCTTTACACACGTACACTATCGCATTTATATCCAGGTGGGCGAAAATTTATTTAAATTAATTAGATACCAGTTAGTATAAATAAATAAATATGGCTAATATGATTAAATCGTTTAAGAATACGACATAAAATAAAATGAGAATCTCAACTTTCATCCCTTCCTAGACGACAGTATCAGTAGTTGATGAGTTTTTTCTTGTATGATTAAAAAAAAAAAGCAAATGCAAATTTTTTAATTTACCAGCTTGTTTCTAAAATAACTAAAAAAAATTCTTTTGTTAAAGCTAATTAAATTAATACTTTAAAAGGGTTTTGAGTATTTAAAAAGATATCGCGTTTGTCTTTTTTTTACTTTTTATTTTTGTCCTTTTTGTTAATGCGATTATCTAAAACGTGTTGTTTGTTTTTTCATTGAGACGTGGCAAACGGATCCAGGGGGGAGTTCTAAGTGCTTGCGAATATCAACTCATTTTATGAGAAGCTATATAAAGCGAAGGAGCTAGCTAGCGACCTTTTGCATTTTGAAAGCGCTCAGCGCCCCGGAGGGCAATTTGCACGAAGACCGGCAAAGAGGAGAAAGAGAAAGAGAGAGTCAATTTGTCTGCCGAGAGATTCAAGTTTTATTTGACATTTGATCCGACAATGCATCTTTACATGGAAGGGTTGCTATAATATAAATTCACCATGTTTGTGGATCCGAAATGAGCAGCAATTATTAATCTAAATGTTTCTGTTTAAAGTTACATTTAAGTTCACTTAACAACCCGTTCTAAGCTATTAAGTTTATTGAAAGAGCAATTAAAAAGTAAAGAAAGAAGACTAAGAGATATTATCATCATTAAATGAATTTGGTAAGTATTAATACATTATTTGAAAAGATTGATCTTTTTTTTTTTTTAAGGTAAATTGACTTAAGAGAATTTGTTGTAGAGACAAAAGTTGGTTAAACTGTACCTATCCATCCGCAAGTTACTTTTATTTCTATACTCGCTCTCTTGAATTATTTATTTCTAGCTTATCCAGCTTCTATTTCCACCCGGGATCTTCCTACTATCTTAATCCAAGCTTTAAAGGATATTCTACTGAAGGAAAGTCGTAGAGAAAAAACTTAAAAGGGACAAATTGAAATCATTTTTGAGAGGAAAAAAAAGAGAAAATGTTTTTATTTGAATGAAATGTTCAGCTTTCGTAATAAATTTAGGCCCGTTTTTTATGTTGCGGCTTTGATTTATTTTTGTTTTTGAGTCATTTATTTTCATTCCTGTTGAATATAACTAAAAAACAATCTAGAAGTCTGAGGTAAGATCTATATTCTACATGTTAAGCCGGGCATTCACGATCGCTCCAAATGGATGTAATCCAAAAAATGAACCCCATTCACGGTCACTCCAGCCCAGTGATTCCCAATGTGGTCTATATCGACCCCCAGAGCTCGGCGACGACCTACAACCCTATAAGGTGAGATATCAATTGAAATTGGTTCAATTGAAATTGATTGAAAGATCTCTCACCTGATGAGCATCATTACACATAGCTGCCTAATGCAAATTATATATATTTCCTTGACACTTAATGGGCCCTGAAGATGGTCTCTATCGAGACCGAAACGTCGGCCCAATAAAATATTTAAAGAAAAATATTTGGCTGCCAGTCTCTTCTCCTGCAACCCTTCTTTGATACAACTCAACAGCCACAACTACAATACTAACAAATACACTTATATCAACAAAATAACATAATTTTGGCCGAAAAAACTTCAAATTAGAAATAATAAAAGTATGCAATAAAAGTAAAAATAAAATAAAAATCATAATTCTAAGTAGTATTTTGGAGTTTAGGCTTTCACAGTTATTATCATTAGTAAAAGAATTAGATTTTCGGTTTAGTTGTGGTTTATTTGTATTAAATACAAAGCCACTCATTCTGTGGCTTTCTTCAGGTACAATTCAGCAAAGATTTTTTACAGGTTTTTACATCTGTGACAATCTCAATTGAATTAGTTGAGAAAAAAAAACTAATTCAATTATTTCAAATGATATTGTCACAGATGTAACAACCTTTATAATCTTAGGTGAATTGTTCCTGAAGAAGGCCACAGAATGAGTGGCTGGAACGTTGTAACACAGTTAAACCGAAAATCTAATTCTTTTACTCATAATTCTAGTAGTAAGTAAATAATTTGTTCTAAGAACAACTTTTTGTTTTTAAATGGTATCACCATTTTTTGATTCCGAAATAATGGTATGCATATCGTTACTCACTTTGGAGCCCTGAGCGTCTCGTAGCTTGAAGTCCGCTTCAAGAATGAGATTCCGTATTAGACCTGGAGCACAGCCAGGCACGCCGGCTCTTAGATCGAGTTCGGTTTGGGCTTTAACCAATCGATCAAGTTCATCATCTTTTGCTTCGATAATATCAGGAACCTCAAGTCGAGCAGCTAATGCATCCAATCGTTCAGAGTCGTGTTGCCGACGCAATGATGCATTCACACCATACACGAACCTATAACAATCATATAATAATATTAGACAATTTTTTATTTTCTTATAAATTTAAATATAATACTTACTCATCGACAGCAGTGACCATAGCGCTAAGAGCTCCCTTCTGTGGCTCATCGCTTTGCTTGAGAACCGCCCGTAAGAGAAGACCATATTTGGTAAGTCGCTGCATTGGTTGCACTAGGAGATCTCGCAATCCTAGCCGGAGGCACTGTTTTTGGTTTTCACACCACACCAAATACGTGGTGAACAATTCAGAATCGGCCTGTGCTTGGCGACAGTAACGTTGACAACGGCTCTGTTCCGCGCAGTAACGAGCGTAGGACTCGAATAGAATATCAACCTGGAAAATGAAATTTGTATTTCTTTAAACACCAATTTTTTGTCTTAGAGGATGAGAACTAAAAAGAGACTAGAATTTACAATCTTTTTTTCCACTCAGGTCATCTTACTATAGTTGAATTTAATAGATACAATTTTTGGAGAGGGATGCAAAAGTTGAGAAATACTCAAAGTCGTGGTTGATACATTTTAAAGTGAGGAATGAGAACAAAAACAAAGAAACTATTACAATTAGTCGCTGGATCAGAGAACAATGGTAGAGTTCTTGCTCTAAAACGCCCCATACACGCTGTACTTTGGTACGCGAGCCCGCCTCGGCTCGCCTTCAAACGAGCCAAATCCGCAAGTGAATGGGCTCTCAAGAGCCGAGCCGAGCCGGAACAGATCCGTCTGGCCTTCTGTCCGGCTCGGCTCGGTTCGGGAGCTGATCCGCAAGTGTGTGAGCTCTCACGGATCGGACTTGTGCCTCAGATTATGCAAATCATGGCTGATATTGGCTCGGCTCGGCTCATGAAAGCCCACACACTTGCGGATTTGAGCGAGCCGAGCCAGACACCTACGCGTGTGTGGTGAAAAATTGCCGGATCCGGCTCGCGTACCAAAGTCCGGCGTGTATGGGGAGCTTAAGGGTCAGGGTCATTTTATTTAATATTGAAAATTGTAACTTATTATATTTTTAAAATGATTAAAATTTTAATCATTTTATATTTCTCTGATTATTCCAAGAGCTTTTATGCAAACAGTTGTCAATTATATTTGTATATAAATTTATATATTAAATTGTGAAATTTATTAAGTACCTCATTTAGAATATTAAATAGAAACATTTTTACTTTTTATCTTTAAGATCTTTAAACATTAAAGTGTTCTTTGAACAAACAGAATTGTATTTATTGAATACTCACAGGAAGGAAGGAGTATGTAATTTTATTTAATTAAAATTTATCGATTTTGAAAGTTATTCGGAAAATGGAGTGATAATTGAGTTTTTTGTTTACTTAATATTGATAGAGAATTTTGAAACATATGAGTAATTGCCATGCCTATGGTTTTTTTTTCATATAGAAAGCTGCTGGCGGATGGAAGACTAACAATCATCATTGATGTTAAGCAATGCTAAGCGCTACCACGAAAGAGGGAAGCCCTAGTTCGAATCCAGGAAGCGTGATTTACTCCGAGAAAGAGCCTTAATGCCGGAAGACATCGGTACATAATATCTTATAGATTATAAACCCTAAATGCATATCAAAATAACATAGAGAGTGAAACAAAAAAAAAAAAACAAAGTAAATATAGTATTTGTTTCCTGACTGCTTATTATGAAATCAAGGAGACAAGACATGGAAATCGGTGAATCGAGGATAAGGTTAGTCGGTTCGCCACGAAAGTGGAAAGCCCATTCTAGTCCAGGGAACCTAATCGAGATACAAACTCATCTAGCAGGACTAGCAGGACTTCCAAGCTCTACCTAGTAAATGCAGATGATGTTTTGAGGGTAGATCTCTCTCTTCATCGAAAAAGATGCTTTGAAATTAAACAAATTAATATTGTTGTTTAATAATTTTTTAAATATTTTGTGTAAATATACATATGAATATTCAGAAAAAATTCAGTTTTGCGGGTTGCAGTCAATAAAAAAAAGTTTTTTCAAGTCGACGTTTAGGTCACATCGTGATCTACTTCAGGGCCTATTTCTATTTATATATTTCCTTCAATTGTCTTTTCGTCTCCATAATTTAAATTAAATTGTATATTAATAAATGCACACCGATAAACTAAGCTAATTTGTTGTCGAAGGCAATCCAATCCAGATTTCAATTCACCTTTGTAAAATAATATATAACTCTCTATCAGACAGTGTGAAGAAAATAGTAACTTTTTTAAAAATTTGAAAAATATACTAGAATAACTTCAAAATTGGATATTTATTACATTAAAACAAAGAATTAACCATGATGATTCAAACTCGGTTAATTGTAATCTATATATAAAATTTTATATATTAATGAAATTACTAGAAGACAATGGTAGTAAGGTACACTCCTATCATTTCTTGTCAACGTCCTTGTTTATTAATTAAAAATTAATTAAACGACAATCGCTGATTAAAATTAAACGCAAACAAAATGTGTATTTCCTTCAAAATCGTTATGAATATTATATCATTAAAGCAGAATATGGCCTGATAAAAAAGAAGAAAATAAATGAGTAAGAAAAAAAAAATTTATTCGTTTCAAGCCATTTAGCTTCAAATGAGGCATCCTATCTATTTTTATCTGTAGTATTTTATACTTAAAGATAAAAACGAAGCAAGGGGCGGTGAGTCAAGACCTGCTAACCTCATAAACACAAACACCGAGTAATTTGACAAACATCCAACAAAATTCTAATTAACTAAAGAAATTAGGAAAAGAATTATTATGGGATTAGAAAAGGTTTCCGGTTTAATTGGAGGGAGAGCAAAAAGGGAGGCGCCTGCACCCCTTAAGCCCCTGATTAATCCATGCATTTAATCTAATAACCTGTTTCCGTCAAGAAAATTTAAGGCATTTTCCGGTAGACTACGCCTTAGAAATTAAATATTGATATGATATATAGTCAATAGAGACATTTTAAATTAATGAAAGAAACACCTTTCAGAGAAGATGAAAATTTTTCTATTATTCCTATGAAATATCGGGAGAATTAAGGTAAAGATAGGCCTACTAATCGAAATCGGGTACTTGGGGGAAATGTTCAATTTAACAAGAGAATGGAAGAAGCGTCAATCGGGGCTGTTCCTAGGGGTCAAACTAACTAAATATTACAGTTAAATTTATTTCGTTAATTTCTACTCCTTTAGTTAAAATATGGAAATATTGAAGGACATAGAAGAATCCGTATATTTAAATTTAAATTTGTAAAGATCAGCCCAAAAAATTGAAAGTTAGCCGCATATTTGCCAATTTGACTAACTGAGCTGTAAATCTTTCATCTTCTTGCAAGGGCTTCGGAATCGCTCACAGCCCACCCGCTTTGTCCTATATATTTTTTTTAGTTAAGGGATGTTTAAGGAAGGGTGTGGTGGGTCTGTCCGCTGGAATATGTAGAAAATCAGTGAAAAAATTGGGAAAAATCAGAAAAAATCGATCATTTTTAATGATTTTTTTGGATTTAAAGGGACAAAATCCTCCGCCACATCCCCCCCCCCTTGGATCGAAATGTTTTTTAACTTTTCACTTCTCTAGACCTTCTGAAGAAATGTTAAGGCTAAAATATTCCTTTTCATCCCTCCAAATTTTTTCGTGGCTCTATTATTAACGAAAAGGGGTGGAAATAAGTAGGGCGCTACCCCCGAAAACGGTACGTGCTGGGGGAAAACGAAGGTCATATTTGGATTCACGAGGTCATTTTACTTAAGAATCTGAAGGAATTTTCTCGGGGCCAGAAAAAAAGTTTCATTTTGTAGCACAGTGCAATCAGAGAAGGAAGTTTTAATTAAAAATTAAAATCAATTTTTAATTAAAACAAAACAAAATATAGAATTCTGAAATATTTTTTTCAGGCATGTATTAATAGATAGTTAATTAATAAATAATAAAAAACGAATTAATTCTAAAAAAAATGCGAGTTATGTCAAAAAAGATAAAATATTAAAATGAAAAGAGCGAAAACCATTTAAATGTCTAATACTAAATTCCACGTATATACATTTGAATATATACTGTATACAAGTTGAGAAAGGCGCGGCTTCGCCGCGCCCATCTCAACTTGGCCCTGGCGGGCGGCGTCTCGATACGTGATCAGTAGTTTTTCTCTTAATTTTAAAGCCCATATTATTTTTGCCTAAATGAAAATACAATGAATCAAGTTTAAAATTTGAGTATTCGCCCTGCCCGGCCTCTGGGTTTTGAAGGTCATGAGAAAATTACGGGCAAGAAGCAAGCCTAAATTTCCCTTTAATAAACTGATTCGAGCCAACGGGCATGCAAATGAAATCAGGCGGACAGGGACCTATTAAAAAAAATCAAGAATTTTAAAATAAAAATTTCGGGGGTGGGGCAATTGCACAATAAATCTTTAAACTTTTAAACCCCTTGATAGATATTCATTCAAGAATTTTAAATCCAAAAAAACATGGTAATATTT